>VWPW01004005.1:658970-738378 GCA_013389825.1 Crypturellus undulatus
AAAAAAAAAAAAAAAAAAAAGAAAGAAAGAAAGAAAAAGAAAGAAAGGAAAAGAAATCCAGCCCTTACAAATGTTATTGTAGGTGAGAATTAACCTTTAACAATTAAAAATACTTTAACAGATAAAAGTAACTGCTAAACAAAATATATACTTGCAAAGACTTCAAAAACAGACATACACCTCAGTTAATCACATGGCAGGCATTCACAGGTAAATCAGGAATTTTATAAAATTTTATAAAATTAGAACTAGAAGAGTTTATTAATTCTGTTAAAAAAAAGAAAAAAGTTTCAAATAACAAAAAATATAATCACATACACAGAACTCCACAATAGAATATATGCAGCAAGTTTACTCGATTATGAGAAGAACTAATTATGGACCTGAGACAGTTTCTAGAGATATTTTACAGTAGAATTTTACCTCTCAAACTCCTCAAAAATATGTGAGTACTTTAAATTTGATTTCTTATGTGAAAAGGGACCAAGGGTACACATAAGTCAACAGAATGCTGTGAGCAATGAGCAATCTCAAGAATCCATTAGATTGGCAAAACTGACAGGTTGTGCTTGTAGCATCAGCAGGAAAAAAATGACTAAACAATAAAAGTCTAAAGAATAAAATAAAATTTACAAGGGAATAAGGACCATCTTCAAAACATTTTAACAGACCGATACAATTAAGAAAATACAGTCACTAATCATATTCTCTCAACAAGTTAATGTGAGGGCACGAGAATAGGGACAAGAAAAAAAATGAAGAGAAAAATTAACCTTGCCTCTAGAAATTCTCAGTCCATAATCTGTGAAGTTTGTGGAGAAATTGCCAGTGGTGAACAAAAATATTGGTTTCATTATAGCAAGATGAATGACTAGCTTTGTTCTTTGTTAAGAAACAGGTCAATACTTTTGAAAAGATATGAGCTTAAAATGAGCGAACTAAATGAAAGCCATTAATTGTTACAATGTGAAATGCCAAATGGGTTAATCCAGTGCTTAGATATACGAAGAATTCATTGTCATAATCTCATGCAGGAAAAGAAAAAGTTCAGCTTTTACTTTGGATGAAAGGGATGAAACCAGAATACTCAGATGACACTTAAAAATTACTAAACATGCCACTACAATTTGCTGTGAAAAAAAGAGAGACAGATTATCCCGTCCATTACACAAATGAAGTCTCGGGCAAAGACTAAGAACATCCTGGAGGGAGTCAGTTACAACATCAGAGAAATAAAATATATTCTCCTAATTCAATGCTCTGACTAAAAAATCTTCCTGAAAATTCCTTTTTCCATCTGCACAACTCTTCAACACACCTAAGGAGACACTGGCCCCTCAAACACCCCTATGGTCACCATGTCTCACAAACATACGGTTTCAGGATTCACAAGCACCCCATCTCAAGTCTCTTGCAAATAATATAAACTGGAAAAATATATATATATATTCATTAGGTATGCCATAGGGGCACTCCACGGATCTAGAGATTCAGCGCTGTGTGTTTTGAACCACAACCAGACCAATCTAAAAGCAGAAAAACATACCTAATGTGGATATAAGCCAACATATAATACTAGTTTTTGAGACTAGGAATTTCTGCCTAGTTTTCTTCCATTTAGCAGTGTACGTGCAGCCTCTGCATCTAATTTGCAGTTCCTAGATGCCTCACTTCTTACAACAGTTCTTATATTCTCATTCTTTATCTCAAAATTTCTGCCACTAAATGCATTTTTATTTTATGAAATTTTTGAAAATATTAAATAATGTAAGAAATATGAAATATATTTGCCATAATGCAAAACATAATTGTAATAAAAATGCAATAAAAATATATCTAACCAAAATCACAGCATCCAATTTCCTCTAACAAAAATGCACAGACCAACCATTAATATGACCATGACCTAGTCCCAAAAATAAAAATCTGAAAAAAAAAAAAATCAAGAGAATTACAAGAGAAAAACCTGTGAATAATTTATTTAAATCATAGCAATTGTGATAAAATCTTAACTTTTAAATTAAGATTTTTACACATTAACTCTATAAGAAGTTATATAATTTTCAACACTACTGCTGTGTTGAAAGTATGTCCGAAAGTGTTGAAAACATTTGTAGTGAAGGACAAACTGAACTTACAGAAAAGAGCTGTGTATTCTATGCCTCTCTTTTGCCACCTTTTTATTACTTCTGATCGTACAACCAGAGGTGGTTGAATCACTTCTGATTTTTATTGATTCTAACATTTTCTATTAAGGATGCCCTACTTGTCATACATTGAGTCAAAATCAGAAGCAAGTGCATGAAAATGGTTTGGGTCAATAAATTCTCTATTTAATAATCATGACCACACTGTCCCTCATACTAGCATAAAAATTATTTATGTTTCACATAAATGTACAACTTTTTCACTTTTTATAGTTAAATACTTAATACATCTGGAAATAGAAAACAGAAGTTGCATAATTATTTTCACTTCAACATGTATTAGAAAAAGAGATCTCATTATATTCAGATTTTTCTTTTCATTCTGCTTTTCAGCCTTGGCACAGAGTTCTCCCTGTATTCTTTTCTCCTGATATAATGCAATATATGATAACAGAAACATAATAACAAAAGTTTGCAAAAAAGAAGAGAATTTACTGATCTTACCCACACAGTTTATGCTACTGATTTTAAAGGCATAATCTGGTCCAAAAAAGCAGGAAGGAAGGAAGATTGGCCAGTTTTCAACATATAAAGAAAAAAAAAAGGCTATTTTAATAAATAAGGGGGAGAAAATATTATCCCAAGCACCTTTTGTTACACTGATCAATAAACCATGATTGGAAATTATTTTTAAAATCATGCATAATTGAACAGATCGATAAAATTAAAAAAAAAAAAAAATCTATGATGTACAGGCATCCCCAGGAACCAGAAGACCTTAAAGCTAGTCTTAACAACTTAACACAAAGTTCAAACAAGTCATTCTTTTTTCCTTCAAAAAGAAATTAAAATTCAGATCCTATATTCCACCAAAAGATTTGTAATTCTACCTGTGAAATCAAAACAATTTCCAGACACTAGAAAGGTATCGCTAATAGGAAAATAAGTCAATACATTCCACAGAGCAGCTCCCATCTGTCTCCCAAGCTGTTTGTGAGCTATTGATACTATACACTGCTTTGCATTTTACTTTATCTTCTGGTGACTACTGACCAACTTGTTCCCCTATGCCCCTGTCTTTCGCACACTGCAAAGACCAGGACAACACGCAGCACTCTAGAGGTGGCCTCACCAGAGCTGAGTAGATGGGGAGGATCACCTCTCTCTACTTGCTACCAATATTCTCCCTAACACAGCCTGGAAGCCTGACGGCTGCCTTTCCACACCGACACTTGGTCTTCAGCTTCTCCATCAGCATCCACAGGACCTTCTCTACAAACCTGCTTTCCACATGGTCCATCCCCAACATGTACCACTTCATGTGGCTACTCCTCCACACGTGCAGGACTTGGCATTTCCCTTGCTTGAGCTTCACAAGAGTCCTCAGCCTACTTCTCCAGCCTCTGACAAGGTTCCTACGAATGATGCTCAACCAGTTTGTGTGTTGACCACCCCTTCCAATTCTGTATCATCTGCTAACTTGTTGAGGGTGCTCTCTGTCCCATCACCCATGCCATTCATCACCATGTCATGCAGTACTGGACCCAACAATGACCCCTGGCAGATGCCAGCAGTGACTGACCTCCAGCTGGACTTTGGGCCACTGATCACAGCCTTTTGAGCCTGTCAGTTCACGCAGTTTTCAGCTCCACTCACTCTCAACTTATTTAGCTCATACTTCTTGAAGCAGTCTGTCTATGAGGATATTATGAGACACAGTGTTGAAAAGCCTTGCTAAAGTCAAGGTAAACAAGATGCAGTGCTCTCCTCTCACCTAACAAACCAGTCATCACAGCAGAGAAGCCTCTCAAGCTAGTCAGACATGATTTCTCCTTCATAAATCTATGCTGATTCATCACAGGCTTGTCTTTCATATGTTTGGAAATGGTATTCAGGATTATTTGCTCTATTGCCTTCCCTGAAATCAAGGTAGAACTGAGCAGCAGTAGTTCCCCAGAATCTCCACCTTACCTATCCTGAAGACGAGAGCATCCTTCACTTCTTTCCAGTTCTCAGAAACCTCCCCCTAGCCCCCTGACCTTTCAAAGATTAGCAAGAATGGGCTTGCAGTGGTGTCAGCCAGTTCCTTCAGTTCTTGTAGGTGTATCCCATCAGTGCACATGGACTTGTTTGGTTCCAGCTTGTAGAAATGTTCCCTGATCTGACCATCCTCCAACAGTGGTAAATGTTCCTTGCTCCAGACTTCTCACTGACCTCAAAGGCCTGGGAAGGCTGGTCTTACCAGTAAAGATCTAGGGAAAGAAGGCACTGGAGTATCTCAGAAGTGTTTTTTTTTTTTTTTTGTATCCTTTATCACCAGGTCCTCAAACATTTAGAAAAGGACCCATGCTTTCTCTCCCATTGACTCATTTTTCAAAAGACTTCTTTTGCACCTTACATATCTGTAGAAGCCTTTCTTGTTGCTCTTAATCCTCACCAGCTTCAGCTCCATGTCAGCTTTCCCAATTCCATCCCTGCTAGCTCAGACCATGTCTCAATAGTTTTCCTCAGTCATCTGACCCTGCCTCCATCACTTGCATGCTTTCTTTTTACATAAAAGCTTTGTAAAGTACACCTTGATCATCCCTGAAAGCCTCCTGCTACCTTTGCTTAATCGCCTGCACATCAGGATGACCCACCCTTGATCTTGCAGAAGATAACCCTTGAAAATCAATCAGCTCTTCCTCTGCAGGGCCATCTCAAATGGGAACCAAGCAGATCTCTAAAGAGGCCAGACTGCTAAGTCCACTAACCCTGACCCAGAAGCTCTCAGACAGTTTGCCCCCCATCCCTAGACACAGCTGCATGCATTCCCATATCCCCCATACAACAAGGGCAACTTCACGTCCATGCCTTCCCTGCTCTCCTTCCTAGTGAGCTTGTATCCCTCCACTCCANGCTTAATCGTCTGCACATCAGGATGACCCACCCTTGCAGAAGATAACCCATATCCCTCATACAAGAAGGGCAACTTCACGTCCATGCCTTCCCTGCTCTCCTTCCTAGTGAGCTTGTATCCATCCACTCCAGCACTCCTGTGAGCTGTACCACCATGTCTCTGTGACCTCTGAGGAAGGCACTTTTCCCTCATAAACATGATTTGTAAAAGAGAGTATCAATAAAAAAATTATGAAGAAATTACTTCCTCAAGAATTTACTTGATTTATATGATAGCCACAGATACGAACTTAAAGACATGGAGCAATTTGCACTTTCAGCTATTGGTTTCTCTAGCTTTTTAAGGCAAACCAAAGAAGGTACATGAAGATGATTCCCAAGGAAACAAAATAACTGAGAGAAACTTATTGACATCTTCTATGTTTGAGCTCATTTAGGGACGTTCAAGCAGAAAGCATCCATTGTATGCTGTAGAATAAGAAAATTCATTAAGCTCCAATAAACTAAAGTCAAGGATTTTCCTTCACAAAGGCATAAATAAAAAATGGTGTCTGGATCCTTTTCTATGTTCTTTATGTAGAACGTGGAAGATCTCGGAACTCCTTTTCCTTCAGTCGGGAGGCACACTGAACTGGGGAGTTTTCCAGCATGGATAAGAAAGAATTTCCAGCATCTCCTAAAACGCATTTGCATCTCCTTCAAACTGTAAAATTAAAAGATGATGAAATTATATTATGCAAAGGAGATTATGTTCTGAGAAGCTTTTCAATGGTGCCATTTGACTTTTAACAATATAATTTTTCAAGTGTTGTAAAGAACAATCCATTTTCTATTGGCTCCTCTAGGAAACAGCACTTCGGTTTTGTTTGTTTTGCTCTTGTCGTTTATGTCAACATGACAGGTTGGCACCTGATGCTGACCTTAATGGATTCTTGATAGAGGACCCAGCACTTGCAGTTAAAATGCTGTCAGTCACTACTTAAATTAAAAGCAAAACAAGTTTACAAAAATCACACGTCTTTTAGATTATATAACATTTTATGATTTTTTTTCACCAACTCTCCCCATTGTGCTGACTAAGATAATAGCTCTAAAGCTATGGATTTTTAAAAGAGTCTTGGAGTCCTGCAGTTAAACACACAATTGTGCCTCATTAGAATTAAAAGCATTATAGATGTTTACTTAGAAACTAGAATGCATCTATTGCTGTAGAAAAATATTTCTCCCTACTCAGAAGTTAATAGTTTTTTTATGCTGCCTAATACAGAATCAGTTCAATTCCAAATTGTCACTGCATTGGCAGAGATCCAAGCTACTCTGAATGAATACTGGGTGGTAGTAATAACATGTTTCTAACTAGTGAAGCTTAGTTTCGTGCGAAAGGCCTTCCTTGAACCATGCAAATGCCTTTGTCCACTGCACAGCACTGCAGTGGGATGAGACTCAGAGAGTAACAAATTATAAATCATACATTTGTTTAAACTGGGAGTCTTGCAAAGCTTGTGATAGAATAATAGCCAATAATATTGATCCAGAATGCAAATTTTCTTTAGAGGTGAAAACCATTATCCTTAGAATCTTGGAATCCTTAGAAGCCCTCTTTTATAGAGTGAAAACAATACCAGAGCAAGTTTCCTTAACCTAACTGCCATGTCAGTGTGTTTCAAACAGGATAAGGAAAGGGATTTCTCTCAGGGCCTTTAAAATGAGATGATGCCCGTTGGTTTATTAAACATTAGCAAGATAGACAGTTGATACAGATGAGTTTGGAACATGGGAGCTAAACTGGAGACCTACTGAGCCCATCACATTCTGCTCCCACCCCCAATACCTTTCTTACCTGGCTACAGAAAGTAAACCTACTAAAATCTGTCTTTGCCGAGTATATTAAGAAATATGGCTCTACAGGCTTCCCTGAGTATTTTTTAAATTAAGATTCATGGTTTAAGTGAGGATTGTGAGCATTCAGGCAAGATTCAGAACTTTTGTCTCAGTTTTTTCATCGTGAGTGTCAGAGGCAGCTTATAAAGTAGAAGAAAGTCCTCCTCCTCCTCCTCCTTTCTGCCTCCCTCTCTCAAGATAAGCAATGGCATTTACATCACAGATGGGTCATAAAATTAGACTAGTTCACCCGTGTAGCTGGAACTTTATACAAGCAAACTCACACAAGGTATAACAGATTTGGGGGAAAAGCACACAGAAGTAGCCATGGACTACATGCATGGCAGATTGCTTTTCATTTTTACCCAAGACGTGTGTGTGTGTGTGTGTGTGTGTGTGCATGTACACACACATCCAAGCATGTGTGTGTGTGTGTATGGATCATCCAGTGCACAGGACAATCTGGTGGAGAGTTGATGAAGTGCTAATAAGGTTTCATTTTTCTCCTGAATTCAATCTTTTTTTTTTTCATCAAAACACTATGAAACCAGTGGACTCAACATTTATAATCTTTCAAATAAACCTTTAAAAATGCAGTTTTAAAGTTGCAGTTTACTCTAACACAGTTTACTCTAACTATGTTATCCTCACTATAAAATTAAAGGAAAATGAAGCAAGTAGCTTTTTTAAATTTACTGAAAGCAAAGTAAAATGTACATTCACAGAACACTCCTCTTTCCAAATGGTAATTTCAGCTCTGTAGCATTTCTCTAAGTTTTATGATCAATAACCACAATGGGAAAAGGTAGAGCCTTACAAATGTATACCACAGTAAATATTTGTGCCTGTCTTTCTTCCTTTGATTTCACCCAATAACCTGCAAAGAAGCTGAAAAAAAAAAAACCAAACACATACACACAACTTTTGGTGCCTACTGTCAGCTTTGTGATCAAGGCTTTTATTACGTTAATTGACAATAATTATCAATTCATAATGAGAGGCTTTCAATTAAATCCCAGTGCAGCAGAATAAAACCATAACAGTAACAAACTACCTCCCACAAAATAAAATGGAACCACACATGATCTGTTGCGTCATACAACCAGGCCTGTTTCCAATGCTGTATAAAATCACACAGTAGAAGACCAGTATTTTAGGGAAAAAAAAATCCACTTACTAAGTTAATGCCAAGGAAAAATGTATGTTGTAGACTACTGAATAACAACAGCAAGCAAGCATGCATGTTTTGGGCATATGAGACTTCACCATGATTTTTTTTAAACCATATAGCCTTTCAATATCAATGCCTTTCATACCACCCAAGGTAAGTTTTGATTGATAACATTTTTATCATAACTTGCTGACAGAATGTTCCATATATGAATTCATATGGGACATAACAGCCCCAACTTTGTCATTCAGTCAAGCTTAGTGATGACAAGTACTAAAGACAGCTAAAGCTTTGCTAATCACAAATTAATTGTTTGCTGATCACACAACCAGTTCACTATTAATAAGTTAATACAAGCTCCAACCAGCAGTTTGCCTAGGGCATGACAACGTCCTGGTTTCAGCTACTAAAAACTCCTTACAAATGTACTTCATATACTGTTGCAAATGAAGGATAATGCCAGTGATGTCAATGGAGTTACAATAGTCTGATACTGATAACTACCATGAGATCAGATATAAACCTCTGAGTTTTGCAGTATTATTCCAATCTATAAATATTTTTCCAAATAAATTATGATGTTACTGAATATCAGCATAAAAAAAACACTAATAATAATGTGAAAAGCTATGAGAAAAGTGAACTTGATAATTTAATATTAATGAGATACATGAACTATTTGATTTACCTGACTTTGCAATTCACTTTGTTGCTTCAGACGAAGGTTTTCTGGTGTATCAGCCACTGTAGTGAAGGACTGCTTTGGGTAATGTCTAGAAGGAGAAGCACAAAGGCGAAAAATAAATATTTACACATGCTAGAAAAAGTCAAATGTAGTCCAGCACTGTTTGTTACTTCAGTTCATCATGTAAAGCTGTTTCACAGTTCACTGGTTTTGTGTCAGATGTATTTACTACAAAAATATTGTGTCAGGAATGCCTTGTAGAAAGAACATGAATGAGGTCCTCTAGTAAGACCATATCGCTCATACCTATCCTGGTCACTGACTGCACAAAATTTGTTTTCAGTAGAAGGAATAAAACTATGTTTAACCTCATTTTCCTGGTACAGTAAATAAAGACTAAGTTAATATGCTTTAAAATATAAATGTTTAAGGAAACTGAAATGATGAGTACAGTTAGGACACTACGGAGTATTAAAGCCAAATCTCATTAGTGCAGTAACCTGAATGATCAAGCTAGGTTGTACTGACATTGCTGGAACAGAAAGGTCAAATGTTTTAATGTTATACACGCCAACAGAGCTGTATGGAAAAGGAAATCACATCCAGTAACAAAGTCTATAGTGGTTCAGAATTGCAGGCTTTACTCCTATACTTATTATTTGTTTTCCCAGTATTTATAAACACCTTTAACAGTCAAATCCTACTCACCATATATAGGCCTTCACAGAACCATGATTTGCTCATTTTTATGGGTTTATCCAGCAACTTTAGATGCAAATGTAAAGGAATGTAATAGGAAAGAGCACAAGTAGAAGAAAACATCAAAAATAACCAGGCTATCCCAAAATAGGGATATCATGATATGAGGTAGAAACACTTAAATCAGCTGATTCTTTCAGACCAAGAACTTCAGTCTCAAATGAAGGGATTCTGCCTACCACTGTGTAAAGCACTCAGGCATTCATTACCACTCACAGCTGACTATCTGCCAGCTATCACATCCGTGCCTCTCCTTGCAGAAGTATAACAAAACAGGCATATGTTTTAGCTACAATAACATTTACTGTGCAACTTCTACAGCAGAAGGTGGCAGTAAGTAAATAAATGTCAGAATACAGAGAATATGCATTTTTAAACATTTCCATGAACAAACTCAAGGTTATCTCTAATGTGTAATTTCAGCAACTAACTCTTACGACTTATATTCTCATTCAACTGTATTTTGATAGAAATTTTCTTTTGTTATTTACAAGTGCTTTTTTCCAAGAAATATGTGGTTTTGCTAGAAAGAAGTTTCTTTTATCTGAAGCATAAAGAGCACACATAAAAAAATAAACAGGATTTCATTTTTAGCCAAAAGCTGAAAGTTTTCTGTTCGGAACTGCAAAAGCAAAGCAATGCTTGATGAGAAATGCTTCCTAGATTTCACATAGTCTATTCTCCTATATGGGAGAACATGGATGGAATTTCCCCATCTTACATTGCCAGACTTCTGCATTGTAACATAATGGAGTAGATCAATGCATCAAGGAAGAATAAGCATGAATATTTCATACAGAACAATGGTAGGAAGCATCTAAGTAGAATCACTGTACAGTGTAAGATTTGGAGATTTCAGACTTAGCCAACTCACCACAGTCAACTCATATTACTAAAGTCAGTTTTACAAAAAATACAAGTAAATTATATATCTTGCAGGAAAGGCTACATCTGCACTTCAGTCCTTTTCTGCCAGTGTACAACCATTTTGTCATACTATTTAGTATATCCAGGAATAAGGCATTTGCATTTCCGGTGCATTTCAGCCATCTTCATTTCCCATCACCCAATGCCTTGATAAAAATCAAAGACCAAAAAACCTTCCGTAAGAATGTACTGGGAAAAATAATCCAGTTACAGAACGGAAAGATGTGTGTGTTTATCATGCAGATCCAATAATGAGGTACTACAAGAACTCACACTCATGGGTGTCCATACTGTGCACACACATCGGTACAGAACGCATTTCATCCTGGGATCCTAGCTCACCAGTCATCTGCATTGCCTAAATGTTGGCAACACCCAAGATATCATTTAAAGGGATCTCATTTAAAGAAAAACATGTTTTTTCTTACATAAACACAGTAGGATATAGGTCATCTTCCCAAACAGAGAACAATCATAGGTGCTCTACAGCTGAGTCCCTTCAAAAGGTAACTCAGCAGACCTCAAGCACAATTGGTATCATCCTTGTCCACAGACACCAAATCCTCTATAAAAGTCTGTATAAAAATTTCTTGTGGGCTGTGGAACATACCTTCATTTATGGTGTCACCATACAAGGAAGGCAGAGGAGAAATATGGGACAATTTGCTGATCTAAGTTTCCCAAGCCCTTACTAGTAACTACACAGCAGAGACACAAAACTTGGATGAAAAAAAAGGTTTTTTTTTTCTGTCATATATATGAAAGCTATCTCAGATTGGGTATTTGCTCACTAAATAATAATATCACAACATACTTAAAATTTTGAGATGTAATATAATCATATCTGTTAACCACTTCTCTAGGAAGAGTCACATCACCGACAACTAAAACAAAATTTGATAGGAATGACACCATCCAGCCTGTTCTGCAGTAGCTGCAGCTAAATTCTTCAAGTTTTGCTTAAGTTGCAGCTCTGGCCCCGATCTTCCCTTGCAAACCGAGGGCCACCACAGCCACAACCTTTATAAGCAGAAGACGACAGGCAGGTTCTGCATGGCTGAACCCCAACACCAGCACCACACTGCAAGTCACAACCAGTCTTTGCTAAGAGGCATCTGCTGCACAAAGCAGATGGCATCAGCATGATACAGTGCCTTGGGACCGACAGACACTTCTAGAATTGTGGTCTTGTTCATTATTTCGTCTCCTCTGTCTCATCCTTCCTTGTTCGCTCTAGAGGAAAAAGACAACCGCCACACTGGCCACAAGGAGGATCATGAGTCCTGCGCGGAAAGCAGCAACAGACACATGGGGAAGGCCACACACCCCTTCACAGCTAAGATTCCTGGTATCCAGTAATAAGGAAGCCTGTAGCAAGGAATAGTATATAATATGCATACTAAGAAATACCAGCCTTTCACACATCTGTAGGTAACTCATGTAGATGACTGAATTCCTGTCCCCCCAAAAAGCAGCTGCCATACATGCAATTTAAAAGAAAATGGAATGCAAAAAGCCATGAATTCCAATAAGCATTTACAGCACTGCTTTGTATCACCATCACACCCCTCTACTCACAGCTCTCACCTACACACATCCCATTTAACATGGGGATCACAGGGCAGCAATCAACTTCAGCTACTAATGCCTTGTTTTGCCTTATCCCCACAAGAAATATGGGACAACACCTCATCACAGCCCCTCTGGCAGCAAGTGCAGCAGAGAACATGCCTCCCTCTAAGCCTGGACTCCCAAATTAAACCTTCTCTTTATTTTGAAGAACAGTAAAGTTTACCTTGTCTCTATCCATTTACATCATAGACCAACTTTTAGTTTAACCATTTAAAAACAAAATGGTTTCTTCCGGTAATTAGCACTCAAAAATTTATAGGCATTTCAACAGTCACAGCAAAACAATAAGAGCTGTTGCAATCCCTATCATTACTTATTTTAGAAGTGGTAGCTCCATATTTTAAGTGAAAAGGGTTTGCTTAGCTGTGAACAGGTGCTATTATGGTTAAATTTATTATGTAAATGAATTGTATCAATTAAAAAAAGTATTCATACTGAACAGGAAAGTAAACAATACCCATGATAGAAAAAAAATGCTGAAATTGAAACTGGCCTTTAGAACTGATTACATTAACCATTTATCACAATGTATTACTGTGATTAAAAAAGGATCATTTAACAAAATCAAATTACCAGTGCATTCTACTATGGATTGTCATTTTTACTAGCTGATTTATGAAACCACCCACACAGTATATCAAACCAGAAAGACATGTACAGTCCCTCTGACTTATGGAAATTCTTGCTTCACAACCATTAAAAAGCTAATGTTACATTTAAATCCTATCTTCAGCATTCACGTTTGTTTTAAGATTACTGATGCTATAAAACGTCTTCAGAATTATTAAAAATATCACTATTTAAGATCATTTATTATCTAAATACATTATCTAAAACTAAAGTACATTTTAACATTGTATAGCTTTTACCTAAAGCAGAATGCTTGCTAAAAACAAGTACTAAAATGATCAAATCTGTAACTACCAGTGCATTTCATTAGAACATTCTTAGTAAAGATGAGTAAACGGATGTCAACAACTTTTAATTTAAAAGGCCTACAGCAATATTGTAGTCACTGACAATCCGTTGCTCAGTTCCCCAGACATCATCTCAGACAAAAAGAGACAAAACAAAGAACGGGTTAAGGAGGTGCCAGCTCTTTAGCAGAAAGATCCAGAGGAATTTTGTTGGTTTAAAATCTTTGATAGTAGTCTAAAGACTGCTTAGCAATACGCGTTACAACACTAGTACTATTAGTATTAATCCTGTATAAAGAATCATACAAGAAGTTGCAAAGAAAATCAATACAGACAGCAGGGCGTTTTTGTATTGCTGTGTTACTGTATTGCTAGGTTCAGCTGCACTGTTTGATTAATAAACAGAAACACAATTCAATCTCTGGCTCTTTTTGAGGAAACTCCCTCACTCTGAGATTTGGAAAGAACAGTAAAACCTCCCAAGAATTCAGGAAAGTCCCTGGAAGTTTGTGCTTTCCTATAGCTTTCCAGATACTAATCACAGAAAAATTCCTATTTGTTTAATTGCAAGGTTTTCATCAGCTTTTCTACATTTTCAAACTAAACAAAGGAATAAAACCATTTCCTCATATATGTTGTGATGAGGATTCAGATATCTCAGTTTTGCAAAAGCTCAGAGTCAGAGCTTGGGATAAATTCCAGTCTTCTCAAATCAATTTGTCCATACTTCATTCTTGCTCATTTTGACTTATCCAACACATAAGATGTTATTTACGAAGGTTGTTTTGTGTATTTTCTTAACATAATGTTAGCTGTTCATGGTTACATAATTATAACACTTGCAGAATTACCAGATATCTGTGAGGATAGAACAGATTTCTTCCTTGCCCACAACATACAATTTGTGACACCTTTTAAACAGACAGTAGTCACAGGCTACATGAATCAAAATTATTTCCCTTCTCCTACGCAGAGGGTTAGCTAATACCTAGTAACAGGCAATAAATCTTTTCATAATTACCATCACTGGCTGTTACATTAGACTATGTCTGTCCTCCCATAATTTTCGTATGTGGTAACTGTTCTTCTAAATAAACCAACTCTAGAAGACAAGGAAGGCGAAAAAAGGACACCCATTTGCCGTTGCAGTAGGCCAGAGCTGAATTTAAATATCCTAAAATTATCAAATAAAACCAATTCTTAAAGAATTGTAGGGAACACGGAACTATACATGTAGAACATTAGTATGCAAAAGTTTCAAGCTGAAATTAGTTGATACTGATGCAGTTGTTAGGCTGCAGTTCAAACTCATAACAAGTGACGGATGGGTAGGGAAGTTGCATCTCAGATTTTATGGGCCCAATCTGTTAATCATGACCTGAGCCCACAACCACAAGCAGCACTGAATTCCATGCAAAACACAGTGGAAAAAACACAGGAGATTACCAGTTACCTTTCACGTAAAAGATATAAGGTGAGATAATTTACCTACAAAGAAGGAGCCAAGTTATTAAGTTCTCTCAGCCAGGAAGTGTTTAAATTGGCAGCCATGGGATATGAATCCCAGAAGATTTTGCTTACCACCAAGTTTGAAGACGTCCGGGACTACTTTCCATCCCTGACCTTGAAACCGTGCCACTGCACAGACAGGAATGGAAGACGTGTGAGAGCAGACAAAAGCAGCAGGAGGGAAATCTTACCCACAGGTGACTTTTTGCTTTGAAGTTCATGCTCTGTAGTACTTTCTGCTGTGAAGCTCAGAGTGGGACTTCTCTGATTTTCTTTTTGAAGTTTTCTGACCAAGATTATTTGCCTGCATGAAATTATGAAGGCTTTTGAAAGGAGGAATAAGCTAACCGGTGCAGAATATAGGTTTGGTACTCAGAAAGTCAGGCAAGGAAGGGTGAGGAAGATTTAACAGTTCTGCATAGCTGAACTTGAGGATAGAAACCTCTTTGGATACTGGTAAGTACTGGAACACATCCTCTTGCAGATGGAAAATATTTTTCCACCTCTCTTCTCATATTACAGGGACCAGCTTCTGGACATATTTAATTTCTGCCTCTGTGCTGCGGATGGGTGGACACCATCACACTCTGTACTTGTTTACTGTACTTCTTACTGGTTTATATCATAGAAGAGAATGTTGCTCCAGTAAACCCAATCAATATTGGGTTGGTCATATTTATGAAAAAACTACCAAGAGAAGGAAGAGGTTACCCTGGTTTAAGAAGATTTTGCCAAAAAAGGTTCGTGAAAAAAATACTATAAAGTAGGATATTCAACCTGCTTGCTGTGGTAGGCCATACAATATATTTTAGAGTAAGTGAAAGGCAATATATCACTCTGCCATTGAACCAGAAACACATGTGCACATCATCATGTCGCTAAACATGAACTTGATACCTGGCTGCAGATACTATATTTGGGCCCTCCTCCAAAAGATAAAAGTTAGGGAGCACATTAAATAATCTAACTGGCCTTAAGACCAAAGTTAGTTTACTACAGGCTGAAAAAATGAGGTCTTTGCTGAAATACAACACAAAATTCAATTAGGTTTAAGAATTTTCAGTGGAACCAGGTCCTCACCCCTTCAATGACTGGCATTCAGACATAGATATTCCTCAGAATGGGATTCAAATGCCCAAGGAAAGCTCTAAAGGAAGACTGAGATGAGCACAGGAGGAGCCCGCAGACAACAACTACCTCTGGAGAGCCACAGCAGGTCATGGCAGGAGCCCCAAAGGGGCTAGAGAAATTCAGAGAGACTTGGAAAGCAAAGGCAACTGTGGCAACAAAAGCAAAGCAAAGCAAAAAAACTGACTGCACCAGCAAGATCTATGAAACAGCACTGGAAATCAATTAAGGGCAAAGGGAACACATGCACACATTCTACCATTTACCAGCTTTCATAAAGTTCACTTGAGTTTATACAGTACATGCACCTTACCACAAAAACCTCCACAGATTTTTAAACTTTTTTTTTTTTTCAGCCATCACTGACAGCAGACCTAAAGGATGATACCTCAATGTTTTCAAATCCTTTCCTTCCACATGGCATCCTAATTATTATTATTTCTTTCTAAAGATCCTCCAGGCAAAATGAATAGGAACAACAAAGAGCACAGACTAAAGCAACTTCACTAACTTCACTTGCAAGTTTACAGCAGCAGGTTTAGCAAACGAACAAATGCAACATGCTCCATAGCTGCTGTGGTCAATACCATTTTATCCTTCTCACATATAGCTGGCCTGCTTTAAGAAGGCTAGTAAGAGTGCACAGAAAGATTTCAAAAAATAAGTATGTTTGGACAGGTCTAAATGTTCCATCTCTCTACTCTAGCATTGTTCTGACATGCTATATCAACAGATATTTATCACAGCTGTTAAACGCAGGTTTGTTCCTTTTACAGATTGGACTGGAGTATCTGGCAGCAACAAATTTTCTTTAAAATCTCCTAAATTTTCCTCTCAATTGTTCAAGCAGCAGTGAGTTGGTAGCTCAAGCAGAACGTCACTAAAATATGCAAATAGCTTCTAAATTCTATTCTTATGTACAGAATGATGAATGTGCTGATTTTCCCTAATCCTTGAATATTTTCAAGCAATAAGAACATCTATTAAAAAAAACAGTTTGTATAAATGCTTTCTCTGCTTTCCACAAGCCAATATACATGGCTAACTCCAAGGGTTCTCAGCTTACATATCATGACTACCAAAGCTTGTTCACCATAAAATGCTTTGTAATTTTTTTTCTTCCAAAACCTGTAATTTAAGTTCATCCCCTGATTTCTAATCACAGATATGTATATTTATATCATTTACATAAGTCTTCCTCAAGTAATTAAAGTGACTTGCACTCAGTGAAACATGTCAAAGACTACATAGGTAATTTACCTCATTATTTCCTTACCAAAAGGAATGCTGTTTTGGATTAAAAACTACATCTTTACAAAAGAAAAACTTAAATTACATTTTCCCTCATGTTTTTTAATGCTGCATCTCTTCTATTCCTATTCTTCAGACACAGGAAAGTATTTTTATTAGAAAGGCATCATTATGTCCCAGCAGTACTAAACCTCAGCCTGCCATACTCCAGTGAACAACTCTGCACTTGCATGGCGATTCAAGTGTTCTCATGGCTGCTGAACACACAAATGGCTCATCCAGTAGCAGGAGTAGCTCTGAGTGATCTTCACTGAACATTATATCACGGATGATTTCAAAATATTTACCTACATTAAACATCTTAGCAGAACAAAGAAAACATGCAAAACCACATTCATCATATGAATATGGAAAAATATTGCTCCTGTACTATGACACAAAGTACATTTACAAAGGAAATGCTGTAACAGTACACATTACAACCTGTTTCGCTTAGGACTTTGTTTGGCCTTACGAGACCCAACAAGCTGTAGAACAAACTCTCACATTCCCTGTGCTGAAACTTTTATAACATGAGATGACGTTGGTTAAACTTCTAATAGCAGAAATTAAAGTTCCTTTGGGAATATACTCAAGTCTTTAACATTTTGCTTGGAATTAAGTCCCATTCATTTTTTGAGTATAAATAAAATGGTTTTACCCCTGAAATAATTAGTTTTTGATGCATTGTTATTAATGTTTCTTTAGCATCCACACACTTGGCATTCAAGACAACAGCAAAACACTGTGCTCAGCAAATACTCCTCCAGTTTCAGTTGTGTATTTTGTAATGCTGAAGAAATCTTGTCAGCTAACCACATCTTATAAACGCCCACCTATAACCAGATTAAGCAGTTTGAAGTCTGATCTAGTTCTTGTGCCTAATGATTTCTGGCACAACACATTAACTGAAAGAAAATTTTCTACTAAGAACTGAGATGCTAATGCATTCACTGAAAAACTGTTAGGCCATATATCCAGTAGATCAAGGTATAATGTAATTGCAGTACAGATGTTGTACTCCTAAAATTGAAAATTTTTTAGATTTTTTTTTCTAATTTCTAGCTTCCATGTTTTCTAATTTTTACTCTTCAATGTAAGCTTAGAGGTTTTTAATCTTTATGCTTTTCTTTATAAGCTATAGAGCCAGGCTACATGAGATAACAGACTGGTGCTTCTAAATTCCAAAGTTGTTATGCCAAAGTATGACCCCTTCCAAGGGTACCTTGAAGACAGAAGAGAAACAAATCCTAAAAATAATCAGTAAATATAATTACTAGTTACCCAATTACTAATTACCCAATTACTAGTTTTTCTACTACTCTCTTCAGAACTGCTGTTTAAATGGTCTTCAGGAAGGTGAAAAACTAGGCTCCCTAAAAGCCAAAGGGCCAAAGAGTTTACCAAGATAAAGTCATAATTGGTTTTCCTTTCCCACATGGGTAGGTATAATCCTGGAGGGTTCGGCCCCTATGCTATGTACGACTCACTCCAGAGGCACGGTTTCTGCAAGGAATGAAAGGCGCACACCTAACATATTGTAACACAAGTGGAATCACTTTATTCAGAAACTAGGGGAGGAGACAAAATAGGAGAGGAAAATAACTTGTCTTGAATGCCCTAACACTGTTACCTCTTAAAGTGTAATTATAGTATTTTAAGCATATTTTCCTTGTAATAACTGTGCCACCACCAGCAACTACAAACTAGCAGTAAAAAAGGCAAATTACATAGAACTATGTTTACATGTATACTAGAAGAAACACGTGAAACCCAGAAAACCTCTTGGTCCTTACCATGAGGAAAATGACAAAATTAGTAGGAAAAAGATGCCATTCAGTGTTTATGTTTCTATGCATTAGCAAATAATAGTGCACATAAACTCACAGTTGCTAAAAAGGATTCAGCATATTTTTTATTTTTTCGTCATCAAAAATAAATAACCTGTAAAATAAAGGCACCATTTTATATTTTATTTGTTTAGGAATTAGTTATTCCTTTTCCAGTGTAAATTTTAAATTAGTTAAAGGTGTAAAGAAACAGCCTCAGAAAGCAAGGATTTATACTTCTACCTAAAACAAAATATTTCTAACATTTTCAAAATGTTACTAGTCACATTATTAGTCATAATATTAGTCATATTAGTAAATTTTAAGCAATCGTATCACCTGTGCAGCTTTATAAACTAATGTATCCACTTGCATAAAATTACTATTAGCCAAAGAAGAAATAATATTATATCGTACCCACATTGTCTAAAACATAGCTTCTGCAAGTGTAGCATGTAAGATTTCATGTCACAGCACATGCTCCCACACAAAATAATTGGATAATACCTCCAAAGACTCTTTTCAAATGAAGATACCCTCAGTGAAATCTGTTTTGTTTCATTCTACTGAAAGTCTATGAACAAATAGAAGCAAGCACTGTAATTTTTTCAAGTAAAACCTTAGCAAAATCTAATGTGTCACTACAGTAATTCAGTAAGTTCCATGTAACATTTCATAGGCTCTTCAAGGTGACTGGAAGTTTTGGGATAGAATGTCCTATTATGTGGAAAATAAAGTCCAAGAGCATCAAATTCTAAGCACAGGAGAATCCTAAGGATTCTAAGGAATCACGCCCAACAAGAAATGTATTTTATTTGCAGTGAAAAAAACAACCGTGGCATACTTTCACATAGCACTCTGCAAACACCTCCAGAATTTCTACATTTCTGCCCTTTCTGCTCCCCATGAACTGATAATTATTTTGAGTATAATGGGGTAGAATCAGATGCCATTGCTCCTTAAATGCACTGCTGCAAAAGCTGCACTCTCCTCTTAGCTTTCTCAGTCTCTTTTCTCCTTATCTGAATATATCTTGCATACCTTCCCCTTAAAGTATAGAAGCTGGTGCCACAGCTCTTCATGTTGTAAGAATAATGTTTTAAGTGAATGAATGAGTTTCATATCACTGTTAGAGAATGGGATTTCTCATCACTTTCTTGGATGCATCTAAATTCTATCCAAATCCTGTTTCAGAGACCAAAGTAGTTTGTCTGGAAGTAATTTTAGGTGATTTTCACAAAGTGAAAGTTTCCACACAGGAGCCAGTTGAACACCCCCAACTTGAATGCATCTCTTCAGCTGTTTGCTCTCTTTGCGTCAGGGTCAAAAATCCTCATTGTAGATTTGCCTCTCAACAAATTCAGATCAAAAGGCAAAGAAGCCTTTTCCATCTCCCCCCTTGGAGAGAGGAGGCTGCTAATATCATAACAAAAAAGATCCTTTAAGATGTAAATCAGCCCCAAACAAAACTGTTAGAGGATATTCTGTAAAAGGGAAGCAAGCTAAGTTAATTCACAAAGACAGATTTCTCAAAGTATTTAACTACAACAAAAGGTAAAAAAAAAAAAGGTAATTTCTAGCAGTTTTGTAAAAAATTCAAGCTAAACAAGCAGGTGCAATGTCCTGCTGTTAGCTCAAGCCAAAAAGGTGAATGAGAAGATAAAAAGAAAAGAATGGAAGTCTCTGAACTACTCATGGAAACATATGGGATACCCATGAAGCTGGTCTTTAAATTATACAGCTTATCAGTTAAATAGCTTTTACACCAAAGAAACACAGAAGATCTGGGACAGTATCCATTCTCTTGGGGAAAAAAAAAAGAAAAGAAAAACAAAAAGGAAGGAATCATCTCCTAATTCTCTTATTCTTAAATGCAAGGGGACATAGACCATTCAGATGTCCTTCTTACCCCTTTTATTCCACTACTAAAACTACATCAGCCAAGCCAATTTCTTTGTCATAATCCTTAAACAACTACTGAATCAACTTGGAATACAGCTCAATACATCTCTATGAGTAAGACATAAACACTGAGAGACAGGAAGGAACGGAAACCAACCTATTTGTAGCTGCTCTATTCCAGTTAAAAGCTGAAAAAAGAAGGGAAAATGTAACTAACTCAGGTATATACATAAACACCTAAAGCTAGCATCATGGACGAAAAAATATTATCTGTACTTTACATCTAAGATCAGTACCACCTCTTTTCCCTGCTAGGGTAAAGGAAAGCTGAGCCATTAAATAACCATCATAAGAAATGAATAAACCAAGGTTGCAAGACCATACAGACTTCCTTAAACTAATGGGGTTTATTTCAGCTGGTAAATAAGGTTTTTTTCCTCTCCTTTTCACTACAGCAGAGGAATTAATTGCTAATGAATTAATTGTTAATGAATTGCTCCCCAAATTTCATTCCAATTAAATAAACTCTATTACTATATCAAAACTATTCACAAAAGCAAAAATAGCATATTTATTTTGAGAAATATCAATCAGGTCAGCATGGAAGCTAGATTTCCTTTCTATTGGAGGCTAGATTTTTCTCTACAGATAGTCTCTGCACATCTGTTCATAGGAACAAGCAGTATATTTCCATCATTTTCTTGCAAATGATTGAGGAAGAAGCCTGAAGCCGTTGAAGGAATTCAGAGATTTAAGTCACCTGAACATTATCCACTTCACATCAAATCAATGAAAAGCACATGGTTTCCTCTATAAACCTTTGTAATTTCCCAACCCCCTGCATTTTCTATATATTTCAGAAACAAAAATGGTATTTTAAAACTTCAAAAAGCCATATGTCTTTTGCCAGAACTGAACTACATCACAAACGTCTCTTGGATATGTAAGCATACTTTCCTACTTGTATTAAGATTACCCCTGGAGGTTTCCTCTGGACAGTTAGTTAGATTGTGACACAACTCTATAACCTGCTAGCACATACAGTTCCTTCCACAAACATCTTTTAACACAAGAGCAAATGTACTATACTTAAAACAACTTCAACGTTCAAAAAGTTTCCAATTATTTAAAGCATCTCCAGTAAAACGAGCAAGTCTGCAGAAGCACTCAAGTGTTGTCATGCTTCTTCATGTGTCTCTTCTGGCACATGGAGCTCTGCTTCAATTTTCATCTGAAGGCAGTGGTCATGATTTCAAAGGTGTTTACGTACATCATTGCTGCTGAATTCAGGGCAAGGAAGGTCTCACTTGAGAAAGCTGAATCTCAAGTGAGTATCTGTGGGAAAGAGCACTGGTCAAGGAAAGCAGAGGGAAAAACTCTGCTCTCCTTAGCCTAGGTCCGCCAGGAGAAGGAACTCTTTACTTTACCTAGCTTCTCATTGCTCCTGAAGCAAGAGTTACCAGTGATTCTGCCCTTGGATCAATTTCCCAAAGTTTGTCAATGCATCGACAGTATAAAACTATCTATTTATCAAATTCTGAACAACTAGTCCAAAGCAGACTGTTTCTTGAAGAAATCTCAATGTATTAAAAGCCTGCAAATGTGCCAAGCCAGGAGTCTAGGCATTTTTCAGTATGTAATTTCTCTAGAAGTATGCAAGATAAATAGCCAATTATCTTCACTTTTACAGTATTTAACTTGAAAGGTTTTCATCCACTGCAGCACAAGCACTGGTAAGTTATCCAAATGAAAGCTAAGTATCTGGACGACAGTTGCCCACAGTCTACACTTGATGAACATTCATAGTTTCCTTGAAATCCAAATTGCCAAAGGTGTCAAAAGAAGGACCTGAAAAAAATAATTCATGTGCTATAATTTTTGTGGAACGAAAGATGCCTTTGAAAAAAAGAACTCTAAGGCATACTGGATTAATCTGGCTATATCAAAGTTGGTAAAAACGTATACATTGTGTACTGCTCATCAGTGAAAGTGTAAACGCATCCTGTTTTGATTGGTAAATTGGATAAATGATGATGAGAGATAAAGAAAATACTGTAAGCAAAGCTATTTAAAGAACAGAATTGCTGTTCTGAAAAAAAACAGAACAGTGGGGAAGGTATTGCCACTGTTCAGAATTATATACAAATATATGTATGTGTGTGTATGTGTACATATACATACTTTTCCTACAGAAATAATTTTGTCTTTTAATTATTTTTTTATATTTTTAGTATTACAGTGTGTGTCTAATGCACACTGTCTTTTAATTTTTTTTTAATTAAGTTGGCATGTGGAGTCCAATCTCTGGGACTTCAGACTCAGAGATGTTAGTCTTCCGATTTCCTATCAGACCTAAAAGACTTGTGGGGTCCCTCCTCTGAAAATACAACTGATTCATGAGCCTAAAAGCTTGGGAACTAGAGCTCTGGCAAAACATGCATTTCTTGACAGGTTGAGAGCTATGGATTCTGGCATCCGGACTTTAGGGCTAGTAAATTAAAAAGAATCTAGCAATATTATCTAGTGTGGAGGCCAACTGGCATGAAACAGCCCAAACCCGTACTATTAAACTTTCTCACAGTCGAAAACAGGGTCACTATATCCAAATTAATGCCTGCTGGGAAAAGGATTTGGCATGGGCTATGGACAAAATCAGTCCTGGTTGCAGTCAGAGAGCAGAGTAGCTAGTACAGGCCAAAGCCGTGCCTGACCCTACTGTAATAATTTAAGAGTATAGACATTGAGTTTCATAGCAATCTTTAATTTGCTATTAAGATTTCTTCAGATGAACAATAGAGGTCCAGACTAGAGTCGTAGTAACACTGGACTCTGCATGTCTTTTTCTTCCTACCTCTATGTTTCTAAATGAAAGAATGAATGGTTGAGGCTAAAAGGATGTCTAGAGATCCTTAGACAAATCCAGTGCTCAAAGCACAGTCAGCTAGACCAGGTCTCTCTGGACCAGATCCAGTCCCATTCTACGTATCTCCAAGAACTGAGTCTTCACAACCCCTCTGGAACACTTGTTCCACAGCTTGACCTGAACAAGTTTTTGCTTACGTTTCATCAAGTTTCCTGCATTTCCATTTCTGAGCACAGTCTCTCATCCTGTCACTAGTCATTACTCAGAAGACCCTGTCTCCAGCTTCTTAACTCACTCCCATCCACATGGATAAGATCTCCCTTCAGCCTTCTCTTCCACTTCAGGATGAACAGGCACACTTCCCTCAGCCTCCTCTCTCAGTCACGCATCCTATGACAGATATACCAAGACATTAATCATCTCTGTGACCCTTTGCTCAGCCTGTTCCCCTATGCTCCCGTCTTTTGCACACTGCAAAGACCAGGACAACACGCAGCACTCTAGAGGTGGCCTCACCAGAGCTGAGTAGATGGGGAGGATCACCTCTCTCTACTTGCTACCAATATTCTCCCTAACACAGCCTGGAAGCCTGACGTCTGCCTTTCCACACCGACACTTGGTCTTCAGCTTCTCCATCAGCATCCACAGGACCTTCTCTACAAACCTGCTTTCCACATGGTCCATCCCCAACATGTACCACTTCATGTGGCTACTCCTCCACACGTGCAGGACTTGGCATTTCCCTTGCTTGAGCTTCACAAGAGTCCTCAGCCTACTTCTCCAGCCTCTGACAAGGTTCCTACGAATGATGCTCAACCAGTCGGTGTGTCAATCACCTCTTCCCATTCTGTATCATCTGCTAACTTGTTGAGGGTGCTCTCTGTCCCATCACCCATGCCATTCATCACCATGTCATGCAGTACTGGACCCAACAATGACCCCTGGCAGATGCCAGCAGTGACTGACCTCCAGCTGGACTTTGGGCCACTGATCACAGCCTTTTGAGCCTGTCAGTTCACGCAGTTTTCAGTTCACCTCACTGTCAACTTATTTAGGTCATACTTCTTCAGTTTGTCTGTGAGAATGTTAAACAGGAGACCATGTCAAAAGTCTTGCTAAAGTCAAGATAAACATCCATCAGTGGCCACAGACTTTCTGTATGGAACAAACGTTCCTTATGGAATGAAAACTATTAACGTTAAAGTGGTTTCTGTCAAGATTTGCAAATTAATTCTCCCACAAGGAGGAGGAAGTGCTTTTCCTTTTACACTCTTCCACTTAGCACTGGCACACTAATGTCAGAGTAGGACACTAGTTCCTGCACAGAGTAGGACACTAGTTCCTGACTCAGAGAAGCAAGGTCACCTACTTCTCAGGAGAATATACTAATTCTATTATTCAGAAATCATTTGAAGTCAGAAACCCATCTAATTCAGCAACTCAATCCTAATTCATCAGCTCTCTGTAACATGAACTTTTGCACAACAATAAATCAACCTGGTCCCTAAGAGAGCCTCTTAGGAACACGGTTTCTCACATTAATCCAAAGGGTATTCTGTGTCTCCATGTCTCCTGCTGGTATCATTTCACTTTGCATAACTACTTTTTTTTTTTTAATTATTTTAAGAATAAATCAATATTTCCATACTTTGTAATCCCCATTTTCATTGTCTCTAATATTTTTGCAGAAATCCCAAAATAATCCAGAACTCCATTTAAAGGACAGAATAATGACTTATTTTCATAGCTTCTCTCTATTTATAGGAACGTTCATGGTTTGATTTCACATGTGTTATAATGACACAATGCTAGAAGATTACTTAATACTAGAAGATTATCCAAGTTACTCATATAAACAAAAGGTAAAGTGATGCAGATGATAGTAACAATGAAGTGCTTTACAGGGGCAGATATAGGTACTGGTTCTCTATCCACAACTTCTGGACTATCTCTACCTGAGTTAGTACATCCTTTGTTCTCTGATAACAAGTGGGGGGAAAGAAAAAAAAAAAAAAAAAAGAGAGAGAGAGAAAGAAAATGATATTCCCAGTGTGGTTTGATGTTGTTATAGTCACTAATTTCTTGTCACTGCTCTACTTTAATAGGATGTTTCCCACTCCAGGGAAGTCTCACACACAAATCATGTATTTCTTTTCTTGCCTAGCCCAATGATTGCCAAGTAGATAAATAAGGAAAATATAGCTGAAAAGGCTCATAGTTAAAGTAAGTAACGCCAGTTGTGGGATGCAGAGAAATCTTCCTAGGAGCCAGCACTACCGCTAATAACAGAACGAGAATTCAGACTCCTGGTGCCATTCACTTTTCACCACATTCATCTATCACTTACCTCTTCTCAAATGTCTACCCGTAGAGCTCTGCCTACACTTTCTAGGCTGACAACATTGTGAAGAAAATAATAAATGAACAAAGATTCTCTGACATGCCAGAAAAGGGTTCTGCTTCCAACAATGATTCTTGTAAAATGGGCCAGCAGCACGGGGCAACCAAATGTACTGTTCCATGTGGTGCTGCAAACAATGATAGCCTTGCATATGTCCCACCATAGGTAACTCCACCACTAGCCTAGCAACAGATGGAGGCAGAGACAGACATACTCAAGTGGCAGATTGATCACTACGACAGAAGACAACTCAGCCATCTGCCTCCTGCCAGTTGCACAACCATGCAAGCTGCAGTCTAAAACATCCAGTTTTGTTAGCTAGCCCAAGTCCTCTCCTCAGTACCTTGCATGAGGCAACATGCTTCTCTCTTTACAGGAAGACATTCAGGGTTAACAGGAACATCACGAGTAGACTGTGGAAATGATTATCCCCCTCTGTGTAGGACTTGTTAGACCATATCTAGAATACTGAAACCAGTATTGGGACTCCATATATAAGACTAACAGACTGGACTGAAATCAGTGGAGGGTCACCAAGATGTTCAGCATGCTGGAGTGCTTGTCCTGGGATGAGAGCCTGAGGAAACAGGGCTTGGTCAGTCTGGAGAAGAGATGGTTTTGAGGGGGCATCACAACAGTCTTTTACCTGCAAGGAGCAGCATCTTCACAGTAGTGTTTGATGGGAACACAATAGACAACGAATATAAATTGAAACGAGAGCTTAAGGCTGGATACAAGAAGAAACTTTTTCACCATGAGCATGGTCCAGCAGTTGAACCTAAATCCTAGAGCAAGCTAGTCTGACCTCATAGATGAATCTGCCTTGAGCAGGAGATTACAGATATCCTGCACCATCTTCCAACCTGAATTATCCTGTGATCCTAGTAACAGCTTCCATTCACATTTATAAAAAGGCTCTGCACAGGTATTTTTGATCTGGGGTGGCATTTATGCTATAGATAGAGCTGTGCTATCAAACCAGAAATTTAGACTTTTGGTAAAATCTAAATCTTGTTTCCCTCCTGAGCTAAGTGTAGACAAGTGTGTTTGCTAGTACCACACCTGATACTCAACACATTAGATCAGAGTAGGAAGTACACTGCACTCGTACACTAGCCCTCAGTGGGATGCCCTTGGCTAGCCTCAAAGCCAAAGATGGGCACACAACAGGCCAGGCTGAGCACAGAAAACAGAGCGCAGGAGAAAGGTAATAAGTGCCAATACCCCAGCTGTCCTGTGATCTCATTTGTGAGGTGAGGCAGAGAGAATGTATTGAATAAGCACGTGCTTCATCCCTCTCTTTTACAGTGAATTTGAACAAAGTAAATTTTGTGCAATGATAAACAAGTTCTATAAATATGCTACAGAGTATTCATGCATTCATATGCCGCCACAGTAGACTTCAGTGGGAATGTTTTTCAGGGCACAGAAATAGGTTACCAAAGGGTTGGGATGAGCACAAAACAGGGTACATCATAGGAATTACAAATTACAAAAATTACGAAGTCCTTTACAAAGTAATGTCCATTTTTTCCTGTTTTCCCAACGTTTAACAACTGTATGTTCTCATATGTTACCATGATCTTGATACTGAATCACTTGTCCTAATCTTGTTGAGTATTGCATTCCTTCTCACGTAGCTGTTGTTTTATACACATGCATGCATGCACACACACATGCATCTACTCTTAAATATTCTACTGAGATCCCCACCAGTTAAAAGCACTAGAGCCGCAGTTCACTTTGAAGAAGCAAAGAAGGCCCAGGGTAGAAAGCGGCTGGTTGTAATGAACACGAGCAGCAGGAGCTGCCAGTGGAAGAAAGAAAGTGAACCACTGGGTCAGCAGATCAAACTGGCCTCTCTGCTCTATGCGACTGACTGCAACTTGGTCCCAAATACCTCTGAGAAGCACTTCAATAGGAGCACAGTATCGCTTCCCACTGCTTTGCATCCTGCTAACAGTTGAACTCGACCACAGGAACAGAAGGCCCATGAAGACATCGCACAGTCGTCCTCCTTGTAGATTAGTGTGTGGTAAGACCAGGCAGTACCAAAGTCTAATAATAGCTGCTGGATATCAGCATGGCATCTTAGACAAACCTTTATGTTCTGTGGCCCATGCCTAAGATGTATCTATGGGCATCTATATGCTGTTATATACTACTGTGTATATAACCAGTACACATTAGGAAAACCAATAATGCAAAAACTAAACGGTTAGTTAAGAGTCAACACAATTTCAGAATCTACTTAATTAAAAAGGTTTCCTCAGTTAGACTTTCCTTAAAATTTGGATCACCATCTCAGTTCCGAAAATTTCCTCTTTTACTCTATTTACCTCTACTGAGACAGAAAAACATGATGCAGCAGAAATTAAAATCACAGAACTTCTTTCAAATATAACATCTCCCTATGCAGCCAGAACAGCAAAAGCAAAATTATCTTCTGCTTAGATCAGTCATGTAACTTTACGTTCCCCCAATTACTTTTCTATTTATTTTTCCAGTGAGTCTGAGAGCATGAACCCTGTAATAGGAGCAACTCTGAGATGTGCAATCCTGCCAAACATGACCTAATCCATATTAGCCTTAGCCACAAGTTTCTAGTTATAGCACTTCTGTGTTTTCCATTTCCTTTCATTTGAGTTGATCAGTTCAATTTGAGCTTTGCCTGTTTTTAAAAGCTAGATTTGACATAGATTAGCAAACTAACCTTCTGCTGAGAGGCTGCTGTGAATCAGCTGAATTAAGAGCACATACAGAAAAAGGGACAAAGGGTAGCACAGCATGTTCAAGTGATATGATTTGGTATTTCACTGGATCTCAGAAGAAGGATTGGAGAAGTTGGGGAAAAGCAGAGTCTCAAAAAGCAGCGTATCGGTAGGGAAGTGGAGGAGAGCAATTGAAGAATGGGGCATAAAGTAATTGCTGCGCACACAATTAGCAAATTAACTACTTAATGTACCTATTAAGTGGATTCATGGGAATAGATGAAAAATGGATCAACAATGTAAGAACAGCAGAATCATTCCATTATTATCTTTGCAAAGAAATAAAAAGGCCAGAATCATCTTTTAGAAACATATGATACAACATGAAACACAAGCAACGTACAGGCAAATGTCTTGTGTTTTCTATCACATGATCAACCCTGAAATGTCAAGAAACACGAACATGACAATACATCTCTGTCACTGGGAGACAGAATATACTTACAGATCAATGGAAGCCACCCACTGATTTATGGATCTCATATCCCTCGTAATACTTCCCATAAACATCATGAATCCATATGGTGTCCAAGTGTTAGATTTTGTGCTTGATTTAGCTAAATGGCACTTAAAACAAACAAAATCTAAAATGTTCCTATGCAACTGGAGGGCTCCCTACAGACTCCTCCTTAGGTGAGGCTCGGGAATGTAGAATGTTATTTAGAATTTAAATGGATTAAATTGTATCTAAAAAGCTTCTAATTTAGATGATAGTATAGAAACAAGAAACATTTTATTCCAAGATTCTTAAAAAGTCTGCATGAAATTGGAAACCTACTAAATCCTGAACAAAATGATCATTTACTACTCTCTCTATACTATTTTTAACATTTGTATGTTTACATTCTTCAATTTTATTATTTTTAAGGCACATTTCACAGCTCTGACTAAATAACCCAACTTCTGCAACTGAGCAGTAGAAAAACTTCTTGGAATACTCAGCAGCAGGGAAAGGAAACATTACCAGCAGCAGATACACACACTGCAGCAAGACTCTCCAATCAAAAAGAAAAGAAAAGAAAAAGAAAAGTGAGATAGAAAATAAAGGATGCAAGATATAGACAGATTAGAAAAAATATTTTTAAGCATGCATATGCGCACAAGTACACAGAGTTTCATAAATATTAAGCGAAAAAGAAGAAAAGATACAAAAGAGCAAATTGGGGGAGAAAACAAAAGCAGAAGAAGAAAAAAAAAGCTACATTTACTGTGGTTTAGGGCAAATGATTCAGCATTCTGCAGGCCCAGCACAGACTCTACCAAACTTGAAAAACCTCTGCAGCTATTGATTAGGTTAGAAATCACAACGACAACAGCAATAGCATAGTAAATTACTCCCTCACCTCTGCAATCAGAAAATCTCATAATGAAGGAAATGCGGAGGAGAGCACTATCACTATCTCGAATAAACACTGCCTAAGCAGTAGCTAGAAGAAAGTGTGCAATTGTTAGCACATGCCTCTGCTGGCTGAGCACAAAAAAGAGAGAAAAGAAGACAGAAAACTGAAATAAGAAAAATCGTCAAAAGCTGATCAGCAGACAGATATGAGAGTCAGAATATGGAAAATGGTTACTGACTAATAACTCAGTAGATCACATCTACACAGAACTACAGAGAGGGAATATGCAGAGGGGTTTGGAGCGGTGGTTTTGTTTTTCACTTTTACACTATTACTTTGTTGATAACTGATTATTCTTCTTAAAAAGGTATGAAACAGCAACACTAGGTTCTGCCCCCACAGCAAATAACAACCGTCACTCCGCCGCTCACAGTAAGCGTGGGCTCACTTCTGCACAGAGAAAGCGTCACAAAGTGGCTTCATAGTTTACTTCCCAAACACTGCTATTCAGAATAAATCACTAGCACCTTTAAAGGTCAACGAAAAGAAACAACAGTTTCCACCCCTATATAGCCTGTGGCCAACAACAGCATAAAGTAACATTTTGCCAAGATATTCCAAGGAGGCCCTCTTAAAGGCTACTTTCTCCTCATGCTTTCTTTAGAAAGAGCTTAGCAGGTTTTGCTGATGGGACCTGTGGTAAACTGGTGTACTCAAAAGGAAGACTTCAGCCTCTAGTCAAGGACACGGTGTGCAGGGCCCGCGTGGCCTGGAAGCTGGCACGCTGCCTCCTGCTACACGAGCCACAGTGAAATTACCAGCAGAGCATTAGATAAGGCGAACAAACATGAAAAAATTACACAAACATCTCAGGAAGAAATGAATTTCTCCACGTGCTGCCAGTAAACATTTTCGGTTCTGGTGGCACTTCTCTTACTGCTCTGCAAAAGGCCTCACACATCTTACTGTGTTCAACATAACATGCGGTTTTGAAACCCCTTCCCAATTTCACTGTCAAACTTGGCAATAGCACAATAGTGCTGCAAATATTAAAGTTAAAAGAATTTTCTTTACCCGGTCAAGTTCTCCACCTCTAACATGAGCATGTATGTCAGAGTTTTTGTTTAACCTTTGCAATCTCTGAACAAAAGGTGTAGCCTTGTGGCAAGCCTCAGGGGTATGGCAGAACATTTTCTTGGTAATGCGTTTAAACTTGGGCTATGTCTTCTCCAGGAGAGATTTCAAGGGATGAGTGCTCTCAGAAATGCATAGTAATTCTTTATCTTCTGAGTAGCAACCTAAGCACCACCAATACCTTAGCAAGACATATCAGTGGAATAAAACAGGAATGAAGAGGTCCTCTGTAAGGTGATACAAATCAGACTTTGATCCATGACATGAACTAACAGGCAGATTGTAATAGGCAGACTGCAATCACTTTGTCACAGTTCGAGTGGGATTTAAACCAGCTCACTTCACTGTCTAAACGCTAGCTCTCTCTCAAGTAACTCAGGTTGCTTCTAAAATCATTGGGGAGAGACAAGGATCTCCAAAGGGTGACCCACCATATCCCACAGGAGCTGGGACACTGAATCAAAAAAGATTCACCAGTTACCTTGGAAAATAGCCTAACACAAAGGGAAGAAAAGAAACAGCCTTTTCTCTCATGGGACATCTTGGAAGGAAGCAGCTCTAGCTGCCTGTGGACACCATTTGGCTTTTCCTTAGAATTTAGGGGCAGATCAACATTATTCCCTCCCTTGGGGCTCTTATCTGTGGTACAGCTCTATAAGAACCATTTAATTTCCTCTTTCACTGTCCTAAAACCATCATTAATCCCATCAGATCTCTCTGCAGATTTGAGGATGAGGTTTGAAGCCATCTATCATACTGAAGATACTGATAGGTATTGTGTGCCCTTGGAATGTGTCCTTACTACTTTATGGACAGACACAGGCATTTCGTTCAACAGATTATATTCATAACCCTTGAGAGCAGAGTAAATAATTACACTGCTAAAGGAAACCTGAAATTGTTCTCACCTAGATTTTCACCACTAAGTTGAAGTCAAAGAAAAACACAGAGAAAACACAGAGAAGTAGTAGATCCAATTATCCTTTAGCATTTTCTATGCTTTCCCATGCATAGACTTAAGCAGAGCAATATGGATCAGTTCCCCTATCCTCAGCCTACCTGTGGTGTCCTCTATACCTGGGCACTAATGATGTTATTCCTTATTCATACAGTAAATGTTAAACAAGCTTATGTCTTCAGTTTACTCAGGAATTTTTGTCCAAGTCCAACAATTGCCATTAAATGCAAACCAAAAAAAAAAAAAAAATGAAATGGTCCAGTCACAGAGCTATACCATGCAAAATGAAAATATTACTGTTATGTTATGAGAAGGTGTTTTTAAAAATGATTACTCTTGGTGATAGAAAACACTAATGAGTTCCACCAAATTTGTCAAAATACAGTAAAAATGTATTCAATTAAAAGGTACAATTAAGCACACATTCCTTGCATCAACTTGGTAACTAGGAAAAGGCATGGTTTTTATTGTTGGGTTTGGGGGGTTTTGCACGGTTTCTTATGTTTTGGGTTTTTTTTTTGTTGTTGTTGTTGTTGTTGTTGTTGTTGTTGTTCTTTTGATTTGCATGTTTTAGTGCAACAAACACTTTGGCATTAATGAGCAAATAATAAACATACTGCAATGTAATGTAATACTTAAATTCTTTGCATGGGTTTCTAGCAAATAAAAATCAAGCAAGGTACTCGTTGCAACAAACTACTAGTGAGCTTCACAATAATCCTGGCAGGAGCTCAAGTCAATAGCAATCTAGTATAAGAGGTCTTAAAAAGTTACAGAACCAGTCCGGACAATCCCCGCTAAGGAATAACCTTTGGATTTTATCACATAGCCTTACTTTTTAAATGACTATTGCTTCAATATTATTTTGGCTGCAAAGGAACAACTAGAGAGAATAATACAGCCTATGTGGTTCAATTCAGAAAAATTTGAATCACGTTTCATACCCATGGAAATTACTGTCTCCATCAGGGAGAAAGCATCAAAATCTACCGTATGTATAGCATAGCCCAAATATTTATGTTTCCTTTCTTATCAAATAATTCAGGCCAAAAAAAAAATTACATTTATATAGCTATTTTTAATAAATCAGAAGACTAATCAGTATTTTTATGTAACTGGAAAAATCCTTCTGAAGTTGTAAACTTTACAGCTATTTTTTTTTTTAAACTTAGCTCAAGATAACAACTGCTTTCCCCAGCAGAGAATTATTAAGCAGAACTCGCATCATGGATTCCATACAGTATCTTACAGTTTTTGGAGCACCTCTTTTTTTTTCCCCTCTCTCAGTAAAATTTTTGCCTTTTGTGTACAAGGCTGGTAAAACAGGGACCACCAATTTCTGCTGTTTTATCTCACATTCATAGAACCAGGTCAGAGAAGTGAATCTGTTATTTTTTCATTACTTTTTTTTTTTCTCTCTCTCTCTCAAATGAGAACAGATTTGGGAGTCTGGGCTTTTCGAGCANTCTCACATTTATAGAACCAGGTCACAGAGAAGTGAATCTGTTTTTTTTTCATTACTTTTTTTTTTCTCTCTCTCTCTCAAATGAGAACAGATTTGGGAGTCTGGGCTTTTCGAGCACTCAAAAGTCCTAACACATTTATTGCAGCATATTTGATACAAAATCAAAAACAATTGAAAATCACCTATTTTTATGTTCACAGTAGCTCCACAAACATGACACATTTTATGATAAATCTTTAATTCTGGCAAATCTTCTGTTGCAGCTCTGAATTATTTGATGGTTATTGCAGTTTCAATTCCACTTTTAAGGGAAAGATCTAGAATTCTTACCTGTTTTCTCTCATTGATGACATGATTATATCCACAGAATTTCTAGTTCCTTCTGTTTTTTACAGCTTCTACACAAAACTAAGGAATTGCATATTACTAAAACTGAACTAAAACTGTCCATTCTGTTTTAGCTCCAGAAGCAACTGTGAACCTGAAATAAATCCATAAATCTCATTTTCTAAAGAGAAGACTTATTGAGATTATGGCCCAGAACATGAGGATATTTTCCCAAAGATCTTGAGAAATAAGCAGCAATAAGAAACCAAATCATCCTTGGTGGCCCCATCTTCCAATCACCCAGGATTTGTGACATTCCACTTAGCTTTTGGAACTGTCTCCTAGATTGGTGTTTTACCCCTCAGACTTTAAACATAGTTTCAGTGTTTCATCCAGGAGCTTTTCTCCAGTCAACTTCCACTTTCTTGTGGCAATTCAGGAGGCTCCATCCTTGGCCCTTCTCTTTTCATAACCCGCACTTGCAAGAAAATTGCCAGTCTGCCAATAGCTCCCAGCTGTGACTTTACAATCAAATCTATCCCCTCAGGCAAGATTCATCTAATCAAAGACAGACATCTACAGGATGTGTGTCTACATCTGAGACTAGTCATCTAGACCCCATCAATAGCTAATGGAGAGAAACAGGCACTTGTACACATCTAATAGAGATCGGGTGAGTCATGTCTCAGAAGTGCCTTTTCCCATTGACTACAAACAGATCTCAGGTGATACTGATATCTACAATGTGAAAGTTCAAAGTTTACTGTCTAAACTCAACTTCTTATACATCTCTTTGGAAGTAACTTGCTGTCCATCAGAAATATGCGTGCACTAAAACACAATATCTAACTGTTAGCCTCTTTGCTATTTTCTTTTGCTTCCACTTGCTATAAACTACCCATTCTTTCTTATTTTATACTTATAACATGTATACATACTTATATATTTAACCTTCCAGGTTAAATATGAATACAGATACTTTTTTCAATATAAAGTTTTTGTTCTAGCACAATATCATTGCATTTTAGGATAAAGGAACATTTTTATGTTCTATACATGTATTTTTTCACAGAAAAATACAATAGCCATCCTACACATTCTTTGTGCATATCTTTAGGTAGCTAATTAGGAATAATATCATAACTTTTTTTTTCAGTGCAAAAGGGCTAATAATTAAAGGGAAAAGAAGCAAGAAACAAAACACAGAGACCCAAACCTGCCAGACAATGAATTAAAAAAAAAGGCCAAAAGTCTCCAGTCACTAACTGATGGGCCACTAAGAAACTATAGGCATAGCTTTGTAGAGGGCCAACATGGTCTTTGTAACTGATAAGATGGCAGATATAGGGATTTCTAGTTTTTCATGGGGGTATGTGGGACTGCAAAACTTAAGGCATATTTGAGTGAAAGGGATTTGGGGGAGGAACTAATAAAGGGAAATAGAGAGCAGGGGATACAGAAGGGTTCCGTTGCACGCAAGCAACGGCTGGTCAGCTGAGCCCCCGTGCATGATCACTGTAAGTTCAGAGGACATGAAATACAAGATGCCTTTTGATTTTGGAAGCTTTCTTAAAGATACTTACAGTTTCTTACAAAACTGTTTGCACAAACCGAATTTTGAAAGTGCACTAAAACAACAGCAGCTCTTCCTGAAGCAGATTACAATGGTAAAAATCATTCAAACTGAAATACTCTCATTAAAGCAGGTTTGAGAAATGCCGTACGCATTGGTACCATCCTCACTGAGACACTGAAAAATTGAGGGAGTTTTACCTGCTTGATTTGCTTACTATTGTAGACTTTGAATATTAAAAAAAAAAAAAAAAAACTTGAAACATAGAAAAGCTCACCTAAAATGAATAGCATTAATATATATATAGAAACATTTTTAAACGCGGTACAGAAATTGTAGGGTATTGTAGGGTATACTGCTCCAGCAGTATGGAGCAATAGTTAGCACATTTCCTCCTGGGAATGGGTACAGTCTCTCAGCCACAACTTGGTCTCCAGGACCACTTAAATTTAGAGTCTTTCTCCATATTAAACAGTTTCTTCTTTCACTTCCTTTCCTTACTGTATGTTATCAATTAATAATTGATATGTTATCAAATCATTGGAGTCAGAGGGAGAAACACACAGGGAGGAAAGGAAGGAAGGAACTAATCGATATATCTTCTCTTTCGTAAGAGATTATCTGTATTGCAGTAACACATAGATTTTTGAAAAATTAAATACGCAAGAATGAGACAGTATTAAAAATATTCTCTAGATGACTTTTTGGAATTACTTGCAAAACACTGCTTCTTATCAAAAGGATTATAGAATGAAGCTGATTTTGATAAGCAATATAGTAACTGACTTGGTTTTGAGATAAAAATACGGGCACCCTAAAACACAGCTTTTCAACGGTGCTTAAGACATCACCTATTTCCTCCGTTGCTTCAGAGCTGCAGTTCAGACTGCTTCTGGCAAACTCCTCCTCTTAAAAACCTTCAGTTATGCAGACTATAGCTTCCCCCCTGCAATCTATTACAGTGTGTCAATCTATTACAGTGTGTCACTAGACTTACAATTAGATTTATTAATATCAAACGATGTTATGGACATGGAAAACAGATTACACCCTTCCTCCTTCCATAGTTATAAAGAAAGGTGGGATGAGAGTCCTGACGATGTCCCTGCACATTCCTTAAAGTGTAGGAGGCAAAGGATGGAGTAGAGAGACCACCGGCTGCCCCTCTGAGTACCAGGCTCTGAATTTGGAGGCTTTTCCTGTGGGGATCTGAATTGCAGGATGGGCAGAAGGAGAGAAGGAATGGGCAGCTTCGGCTCCAGCTCAGGCAAAGGCTGGAGGAATCACAGAGAAGGTAGCATAGGTCCAAATGGTAGAGAAGGTGGCGTAGGTCCAGCCCTGGGCACCGGCTTTCTATTTCCCTGAGACTCTTACCAAGCTCAAAGCACATGCTCCAAAATAATGATTTCTCAACATTTCCAGAAATCTCCCTAGAGACTTTCCAAAGCACAAGGTGAACATATATCCCTGTTAATGGCAGACAGCCCCCGGATGAGCTTCAGGGCTGTAACCACAGAGTTGAATGGGAGCAGGTTCTTCTTCCAGCTCACAGCTCTGATTCCCCCCACAGGAGAATTTGGGGGAGAGCAGGTACTGGAGGAGGAAGAGAATGCAAGCATTTTCTGTGACTTTGGTTTAATAGCTTATAATAAAACACAGAAATAAGTAATTTCTTTACCAGAAAAAAGAGTTGTTCCTTATTAAGCCACATCTACAAGAACATATATGGCATATACCTTTATCTTCAAAATTCAGACAAAACTGCACATGGATTCAACAAGACAGTGACCAACAACATGTCAATGACAGCCTGCACATCCTGCCTTCCACTGCTGTTACGGTTTATGTTATCATCAATTATCCTGATTAAACACAGGCGTTGAAGGCCACAAGTACTCAGGTGTAATGTCCAAAAAATTGCCCTAAACCCCACCACAGTCAAACCCGAAGTGACCCTGTTGGTGAGGGTAAGCCTCCCAGCCAGCTAGCAGGATGCCTGCACCCTTATGCTGTCCCCCTGATGTTGTCCAGCCCACAGTCATGTCTAGCAGCCTCTGAGACACCTGGTTGCTGTTCCTCTGGTCAGCTGTTTTGTTGGAGGGGTTTCCGACCTAGCTCATCGAGTGTCTTTCTGCCCTTCTCCCAAACAAGGATGTGTTCACCCTGATATATGCATTAGATAACACTTCACCTCTGGCTTAGGTGACAGCAAGCAGAACAAGGAACACTATTAATATGTTTCTTCTACTTCCCAGGTCTGTTCCCAGCACCAATCTAAGTGTTGATCTTATTTTTTCAAGTCATTAATGTGCTAAATTTTACCTATTTTAGGTGCCAGACTAAAAGACAGAGTAAACAAAAAAAAAAAAAATCAAGTACATGAGAGTCAAAAGAAAAGCATTTGTATGAAGGGATTCTTCCCCAGAACAGCAGACCTTCAGAGCACATTGTCTCTTCTAGAATCTGATCACTTCTAACGCACACTGGATCTAGTTTCCACGTGGAAAAAAAAGAAACTAGAACTCTCCTTTAAAATAACTAAAATTTTGTAGAGCCTTTCATCAGAAACTAGAGTATCCATAATGCACACAAGAGATTTCACAGTTCTTACCTATTTTTCACCACTGTGTGAAGGATCCAGCTGGGGAGGGAACCCTCCCCTCCAGCTGCCCTGGGGTCTGCTGCTGCACTATATCACTTCAGGAGAGCTCGCTTACCCAAGCCAAGGTATAGACATGATATCACAGGGGGTCTCCAGCCTGAACACAAACTGACGTGCACTGCAGAGTGAAACTGCTCTCTTCCATGGTCCTATTAAACAGGCTTTCCTGAAAAATTCATTTTCTGTTTTTTGATTAACATTAATTAAAAATAGCTCGTCATTGTCTTTTTAAGCTTTCCATAGAGTCATGCTGCTCTAAAAAACTCACATGGCAGCTAGATGTGTGCAAAATTATTTTTAAATGTGTAATAAAAAATGTAATATTTTGGTTTGACAGATCTTTTCTTATTTTCCCTCTCAATCATCTTAGTGAATCTCATGGGTATCAGTCTCCCTGAAAATAAAAGACAGTACTCTGAGATCGAAGGGAATTATTATACATAAATTATTTGCTTGTATAAACAGACAAAATCTATGTGAGATTTTATATGATTCAAGTCTGTTGCTTTAACTATCTGGTTATAATGTACAGAAAATAGTGGCATCTGGGTCATTGACAGAATCCTTACATAACTCAAAAAAAAGAATCTGCAGCCTAAGTTGAGAGTGTTAGACTAAGAAACCTAGTTCTTAACACTCACCATAGGGTATAAGGCCAATTTTCATCCTGTGAGTAGCAGGGGGACATTTCAAAAGGAAAATTAATGTTGCAGACTTTTAAGACTGAGCTTTCACATGTCCACCACAGCAGTATTCTGAAAATATGTATAAAAAAAAATTATCTCTAAGATTCATGTTATGGCAATAAGTTCCTAGCACTACCGAAGCTTCTCATTTGTACCACATTCTCATAGCAGTGTCATGACCTCCTGCAAAGAAGAAATACTCTGGAAATGCAACCGGAAGGACTGTGGTTTGAGCTGTGACATGGAATAAACTTGTAAAACACACAGCACGATCAGACAGGTCTTGCATAGGAATTCTTGGTACCCAAATAATAAAAAATATTTTAAGATCATAAAATTTACTACAAAAACAGATTTTTTTTGATTCTTACTGTTTACTGATTTACTGTTCTTTTAAAATATGCCAGTCTCCCAGGTAGCATTTTAAATACTTTCTAAATATCATTTTGATGCTGGCCAGTCTAAGGACAGCTTTCACATCAAAAAATGTAAGAGTTGCATATCTTAGAAATTTTGCATCTTTGCCAGACCTTTTTCACTAATATTTCAATGATTTCGAAGGGCTTCAGGGCAGATTTCATGTTCATTTCCAAATAATATTAGCTTGGCTAATTCTGGTACTTAATTACCACAGATACCAATATTCCTTTTTTGTAAACTACTTAAATTCTAACTTCCACTACTCATACAAAAATGAGACACACATAGAAAAAAAATCTGTATATCTATATGAAATTTTTGTAACTGGTTAAAGTAAAGCATGCTATCAGCAGTATTATTTTCTTGTATCTGCAGCAACAAAGTCAATTTACCAGTACAAATTAATTTCTCTTTTTCTTAAGTTTGATTTAGAAAAACAGACAAATGACTGTAATACATATCATAATATGCCATACAAAGCTAATAAAGAATTTTGGTGTTACCATGGTGAAAAAATTAATAATAATGAAAGCAATTCAGTACTAGAAAGGTAATATAATATACTGTAATCAAGAAACGTCTAGCAATTCTACCAACAAACACTAGCTCTTCTACAGAAGAAAACAAAAGTTATAAGAGCAGAAAAAAATTCACAACACTCTAAATATGAGTTATATATTGTGCAATAGCTGAACAGAAAATTGCATGATTAGCTGTCCCCAATGGTACACAATTAATATTTCATTTCACTTAGCTTCAAACTATGACACCATCCTACATTTATCTAAAACCATGTCATTTCCTCAAAGTTTCTTCCCTTTATTCTACAGTAAAAATACCTCTTCCCTAACTATCTACCAGATATTTTGTCACAGATTATAATTTGAGGTTATATTTTTTACTTCCAACAAATTAGCATTATGGAAAAAAAAAAAGATTAAGTTGTCAGAATGCACACAAAATGCCCCTTCCTGATCATACACTTCCCTAGAAAATGTCACATGGTTAAGATGGTAACAGCTGATATACACAGAATAGATTTGTGGAAATGGCTAACAACATTATTTTCTTGTTCTATATGCTTGTATTCACACAGGTCAATCCCAAACTTTTTCTTAAGGACATTACTCAACTATTTATTCATCTGTTGATATCAACCTAGAATCAACCTATCCTACTGCTTATTTTGCCTAAGACCCAACTGACAAACAGGTAGAGCAAAGTGACTGGCACTGCAAGGAAATATAGTATATCTATATATCTATATTCACAAAACTTAGGCAAAACTTAACTATTTCAGCCCTTTGCAATTTGTCACATAGCTACTTAAATAAAAAGTAGTCAGTCTGCTTTGGCCACCTCAAATTCTTAGCATATTTGTGTGAACAAAAGGCATTGATTGGCTCCAGAACTTAAAAATTAAAACTAAAGCTAATGATTAATACAACAATCAAATGAATGCCTAACACTACTAAGTTACACCATGTTGCAATGTTTTTTCTTTTCTCTCAACAACTGTACCAAGAATATTTATTCTTCAGTTGAGTAACATTCACTATGCACTTCATCAAACAAAGTCAACATTACAGCCCATTTATTCTTCGCTTTGGTCTAAAGCCAGCGCTGAACAGCTCACCACCTTTCATCCTGCAAGCAGGGCTCCAACGCAAACAGCACCACATGCTTACTTCACATTACTTCAATTGCATATTGTCCATATGTGTAACAACACGCCCCCCAAAAGAAAGCAAATTAGCCAAAGAACTCTTGACGTCTCAGAAACAAGGTCAGAGCATCTCTTTTTATAACCTGGATTTTACTCAGCCCTTTTTTTAGCAATTAAATAGAAAAACATGCTGATATTTATGCAAAAGGATACTGCAATTTTAAAGGTAATTTTGAGATGCAACTTTTCAGGAATAAAATATATAGTGAACAAAGAAACCAAAAGAAAAGCTGGCAACACATGCCACGATGAAACGCATCAGAAAATAAGCAGTTCCATGAACTGCAGAAATTGACTTTGCTATAGATGGGCTTTTTGAAGGTGATATTGTATTCAGATTCTCTGATTCCCAGAAGTGTTGAATTCACGACTCCTGTTTATCATAAGCTTTATCATACTGCTATGTTATTTCTCCTCAATTTAGAGGCATCTCTTTTGGAAACTCTGGCAAAACATTTAGACTAATTTGACCTTCTGTCAAATGTGCAGCCAAGGAACCCTGAGGCACGGCAGCGTGTGCCCAGATCAAAGCGCCTATTTCCTAAGAGACCCTAAAAAGCAGGGGCGAATCAAGTCCACATCAGTAGCCAACATTGTAGTCCATTGTATCACATTGTAAAGTTTTGGCAAAAACTTTCTAATGAGAGTACAATTTTGTTTTCACATTCTGCTTAATTCCTTAAACTCAGGAGCTTCACATGCAACAAAAACCTTCCTATGATTTTCAGTTGTGGTAAGCTGTTGATCGCTACAGGAATGACCCAGATCCCTCAGCATCTGCCACTGCCTCTCTGCAAGTCAATAGACTGCCTAAAATTCTGGTTACCAAAGTCTCTGTGATTTACAGAAAAATCCTTTAAGGGCATCTGACAGCATTCTGTTTCCTGCTCCAATACTTAATAGTGTGAAAGTTCCTTGTAGTAACTTTCTTGTAACACTTGTAAGTAGTTTCAGATAACAATTCATGAGAAGACATTAAAATTGCTGTATTTTCTATAATGCCAATGCAGAATACATGCAAATAATACTTCCTATTTTAAGCATCTTTTAATCATGACATTGAAAATTATCATTTAAAAAAAATCCACTTTTTAGATATGATATTTGATGTACATTATTATAGAGATATACTTCAAGAGTAATAATCAAATTGTTCTAAAGTTAGAAGTTAGTCCATGAAATATTCCAACCAAAATTTCTCAGCCTTTTCCTCTCTAAAAATATGTTTTGCAATTTGTCTTGGTGATTAATAACACAGACAACTTTTGATTACAGGACCTGTTCAGTCTCCAATCTCAAAACACTTTATGGTAAACAATATCTTTCTCCTACACTCCACTTCTTCCTTTCTTTACTCTTCAAGGCCTTCTTTAAGCCCTTCAAATGCAAGGGCTTAAACTTGAGTCTGCTCAAGTTAACATTTAACAGAAATTATGAAGACTACTACAGGCAATGCTAAAGCCAATTAGGACTTTTCAGGTAAGTCATCCCCTTAAACTGATGATCAATTATGTAAAGTCCTCAGCTTAAGCACTATATAAATCAATAACCAGATCAAAGAAAATATTGGAAGAATTCACCAAACAGTTAACAATATATTTTATATTCAAAGTGTAGTTTCATCTCTACTTCCTGCTGGTGGGATGTCCTTAATTATGGAACGGACTTAAAGAGAAATCATGGTAAGCCCATCACTTTGGTGTTCAAAAAACAGATTCAAACTAAATATTTCTTTTTGATCTTTCTTTTTTATATGACCCAAACATTTTTCCCTTTCATCTTTCCTCATTCTTTTTTTTCCCAAATAGCTAATACACTCTTTTTAACTATTCTTTTCCTAGGAATTGTTCTGGAGAGGAATAAACTATTTTTGTAGCTCTTTGACAAGACAGTAGATTGTTGTGGCATGTTTATGCTCAACATGAACTTAAAAATGTCATATTCTGCCTCATTTAGCCTTGCTTGTTTAAAATTGTGCCAACATAACAACTTGTGTGCTTTCAGCAAACTGTGTATTTCTCATGGCAACACTGCATGTGTGCAGTCAAAAATATTTTGCCTCTTTAAAGTTGCTGATGTTTCAGTCTGCTTTGATTAATATGTGCTTGATTAACTATCATCATGAAGTTCCATTACAGTGGCAGTATTTAGAGATTATATATACATTATTCTGTGCTTAAAGTTAGAGATTTTTCACAATCTTTACCACGGAAAATAAAACTTTTCAAGTCTGTATACAAGATACATTTTTAACAATGTTAACAATGAAAGTTTTAAATGGATCTCATAAATACAATTGTAAATATCTAAAATTAAATTAAATTGAAAGCATTTTTAAAATCTGTTTTCTGTAGTGGCTTCATCGAGTTATGCCGCCCTTTGGTGAGTAAGTAGCAAAAACCTCTGGCATCTGCAGAAAGCAGCCCTTCCTACCACACACTGAAGCACGAGGAGACCTAGGTTCTCTCCCTATCTACTTCCTGTGTGGTTTCAAAACAAATGACATTTTCTTCATGCCAATCCTTCTGCGTGCCATGGATAAAGTACAAGAACAAAGAATTTAAAATTAGTCACTAGAAAAATTTAAAAGTTGTTTTGCTATTACCTAGGCTTGTGGAAGTGATCCTTCCCTTTGAAGGAAAACTCTTTACAAATATATTATCTATCTTTCGTATTTTTGTTCTGCTACCAGCCATTTGCTGAAGGTTTTAATCTGCATTTTATTGCCTTTTTTAAAAAATAATAAGAGGAGGCCTGTTGATGGATCACCGCACTCTTGCCACAGGTAACTGTAGTATCCATAACTTCAGCCCTGAAGCAAAAAAGATCTGAATCATTTCACTGTTACTATAAATAAAAGGAATTATGTTTTGCCTCTGAACTTTCCGTCTACACTATGTAAATAAATAAATATTTAAGGTTTTGTTTTGCACAGCCAAGATAAGCAGCTGTGACTTTTTCTCAAGGGAAGGGTGCTTCCTTCCCAACAAAACAATTCAGGTCATCTGTCAGTCTAATAGCATCAACTCAATGTAGCAGTAATTTATTTTTAAACATTTGCTAATACTGAAGCACTCCACTCCACTTGAAGACCTCAGAAATTTTTTTTAGAATTTATTTTTGTGACTGTATCCCTTTCCATTTTCCATATTCACCGAAAGGCAGATTACACAACTTCATTAGATCTCTAGTTCTGGCTCTGACCCTTCCATCTAGATTTATTACTGAAGCAACATGCTGACCGTAGTAGGTAATTAAAGAATTTCAGCAATTTTAGGATACCAAAATAACTAAGTAATGAATCAGGCTCTCGTTCTGGTACTTTCTCCCTACTGGAGATGTTTCCTTCTTTCCCCTCCCCTCGGGTTTCGCACCCTCCCCAAACAGATGCCCCTCAGCTTCTCAGCATAGCTGGGTGCCACCTGATGGCACGTTGGCCAGCGGAGCGGCTCCCATAGGCCTCAAGCCCATGGTCCAACTCCCCCTCTGGCCCTAGCCCTTCCTGCCTGTCACTTTGAACACATCGCATTAAAGGGGAGCGGATGCAAACGCTACAAGAAATGCACTCAGAGGCTCTATTCCAAGTCAACACTTACATGCAAGCAGTGTGTCATTTATTTCCAACACTCATGGTTTTTATGCTTTTAAATTAGCATTTTGCTGCTGCTACTTCCCATATTATAGCACCTGAATTGTGCAAATCTATTTGCATCTTCCACTGGAACCGACAAAAAGACCAATGAGTGTCACTGACTCCAATCACACTTCACCAGCTTTGTTTGAAGTTGCTTTCTCCGGCAGCACACACAGATGCCAGACTTGTTCAGTAGCTACTTAACTTTTATCTGACAAAACAGTTGAAGAAGTATGGTAGGTGTTAAGCCACTGCTTATCAACCGCAAGTCACTCTGCTTGCATACAGAGCAAATACACCTGAAAGCACTCAGAGTATGTCCAGGATTAGTTACAACCAATATGTGAGAAAAGAAGAAAAGGGATACAAGAGGTGCAGCACAACTGTATCAGCATTGCCATATGACTTGAAGCTCATATGCAGCATGATGCAGTCTGGAGAAGGGCTAAAACTGCTTTATTTACATTCCTCCTTCAAGAGTGAATTCATGCCTGGTGGATCTAGATGAGAGCCATTTATGGTGATTTATGGTCCTTGACTGGACATAACCTATAACTTCATTTCATAAAATTAATAATTTTTTTTTGTATTATTACAAGGTAATCCCGTGGTTTGTATCAACGCAAGGCAGCAAAAATGACTGAACAGTTTGTTCCTTTCCATTAGGTCCTACTCTATATTTTAAGTATAGCCGAATGGGAGACCATGAGGTCCAGCATTTCCTTTTCCACAACTTTGGTTATTATCTGCAAGTTTCTACCTCTAACAGAGTCATTAATTCACTTTTGGTATCTTGGGGTTTAGGTACATCCTAATTCAGTTTAACATAAGCAAGAACTTTTTCATCATGTGAGTGAACCACAGCTTCACATTTCTAAGACTCTGTATCCTTGGAGATACCCAGAATCATACTGGATGTGCTCCTAGGAAACCTGCTCTTGTTGACTGCGTTTTGAGCACTGGGGTTGGACTAGTCTCCAGAGGTCCCTTCCAACCTCAGCAGTCTCGATATAAACTGCTCCTCGTGTTACCTTATTTCATTCATTTTTCTAGCAAAAAGGCAGCAATTCACAAGGACACTAGAAGAGCTATTTGGGAGGAAAAATAATTAAATTCATCAGGAAAACATACTTTAACAAACAGAAATAAAAAAAATAAAATCCTCACTGAAGCTGTAATTAATATACTATAAAAACAGGCAGAGCTACTGCCACCACAATTGCTCGGATTTTTTAATGACCAGAAGTGACCAGAAGGCAAGTTTTACATCTGCCCAGAATGATTTTTTTTTCTGCTTTCTTGTTAAGGAGAAGCAGTATAGTTTCAAGTGTTTTCAAATGCAAAATTTTATTCAGGCCAATTTTTTTTCTTACACATTGATCTTGCTCCCCCAAAAAAGGATCAAAATTTGAAACTGATTTATTTGGTAAACATAGTTGTTTTCAAACACACGTTCACAAGTAAGAGCCAGGTCTATGTTCTGTTCCTACTAAACAACAAGCAAATGAAGGAAATTCCCTGAAAAGAGGATATATGCAATATACAACCTCTTAATCACAGAAATATGTAGGGACAACTTGGGAAAAATTCTCAAAAACCTCAGAGAAACCACATCAACAATACAATATTGGAGCTGTACAGGCCAGAGAACAGGCAATAATTATTCTTCTTGTCACAGGAAGGTCTACTGAGCCTCTAGACCTACAGTATATAACAGTAATATAACAGTAAATCTGGCACAGAACTTAAATCAAATCAAATGCTAGAAGCAATTTAGAAGAATTAGAAGAAAAATTAGAAGAAAATTAGAAGAAAAAACATCCGGAACTGTTCAACATAAGGATAAAATTTCTAACTCAGAAAACACCTGTGTCAGATTGCTGGAAACTGGGCAGAACCAAAACGAAATCCCTTAGGTTCGCAGTTATCCCTGCCCCACGCTCGTGCTGCCGGCCACTGTTACCAAGCGGATGCTCACTAGATGGAGCTCTGGTTTGACCCCACACAGCTCGAGGATACCAGGGAAAAAGAGAAGCGCCAGTAACAACACAACCTCCGCAAACCTTTACCCCTCTGCAAATCTGCAAACCTCAACTCTTAAAAGCAAACTACGGCGAAGACCAGAGGTGAGGAAAAGGGTTTTGGAGGCATTCTTCCCACTTACAGATTTTCCCATATGAAAGGAACACACAATATGAACAGTCAAGTATCTTCCCAATAACCAACTACCTAACACCATGAACATAACCAGATACACCCTCTAAGTTTTCCACAGTAAAGCACGTGATTTATATAAAAGAGAAGAGGGGGGGAAAAAAAAGCCCATACGTATATAATATCTGGGAAAAAATGAAGACTAGCCATTCCACTACATCTTGGAACCAAGGGCTCCTTTAAGAATTTGCATTTTTATTCTGTGAATAACACATTTTAGATTAGAAAAATCCCTCCTTTGAGATATCTGAGTTCAGCAAGTTAGATCTAATACCAAACAGAGGTATGTGGGTAGGTAACAAACAAGAGATAGGAGATGAAACAGGAGAAAAAAAAAAAAGAAAGAAAGAAAAATAAAATATATAATAAAAAAAAGAACATAGCTAGGATCTACACATATTGTCTCCATTTTACTAACAGACAGTCAGGAGCAGTAGTACGACCCAATACGGTAACTCCAAAAATGAGATGCCACTTCAACACAGCCTTTGGTCTCTATAAAATATTAAAATATGTATAATAGGTATTTTCACAAGCTATCGCTCAGGAATGCTCTTACTCTCAAGAATGTAGCTCACTTATCTAACCCCTTTGGCACACAGCAGTTTGAACTCTGTTCAGGTTTCTTTTTGGAAAGAGTACAAGCGGTAATCTTCATTTAGAGTTACAAATCCTGCACTGGTATGCAAAGACAAGTAGGAAAACAATTGTTTTCTGAGTATGAAGCAAAGTAATAGCGCACACAGAACATACAGCACTAGAGCCTCAGACAGTTTGAGTTTGCATGTTTACAATAAATCAGTGGAACTGTGTCAATTCACAGTCACACAACATGTCACCGAGAGTTTCCAGTAGAGGCTGCATGAAGCAGTATCAACAGTCCTGTCTCCTCCCCACCGTTCTTGTTTCCTCCCTCTATAATTTTTAGTCAAAAATTTGAAGAAAATAAACACATCTCTAAGGCCAGCTATAATTTGCACCTACAATTATTTCTGTGCCAAATGACATAATTTCCTTCCTATTCCCTAGGAACAGTGCATACCACTGGCACTCTATGGCTTCTGAAGTTGAAGCATGTAGCAAAGCTCTTAAAGCAAGAGCAACTTTAATCAGCTGTTCAGTTTAACTGTCACAAATGAAACTTCCTTTTCATTAATTAATGCAATGAGATGTATGGCTGTTCAAAGTCAAAAGAATGCAGTCTCTAAAATCCATATGTCTTTTTATAATGGTAGCATATCTAATTCCTACAAGCTGAAAAAAGGCATGGGAATAAACTGTCATTATTACTGTAACAAAATAAAACCTTTCAATAGTTGTCCTAGTGCTCCTTCCATTTAGTTGGAAAGATTCCAGCTGAAAAGAAAGGTCAGACAGCAAAACTAGGTTTCCAACTTCCTTATCTGAAGATGCAGAAAAGAGGAGAAATGGATTCAAAAGGCGCTAGGTATTACAGCAACAAAAAAAAAGAGTTACAGAAGAGTAATGAAAAGACAGAGAGAAAAAAAAATACACAACTGCAGCTCCAATAATCTCAATTCCAAAAGTCTTGAATCCAGAAGAGGAGAAATAGTAGTCGAAAAGGAGAAAAGTCAGAAAAGGAGAAAGGAGTGAGAGAAAAAGAGAAACAAATTTCCATACTGAGATGGTCATTATAAATTGCTATGTGGGGATCATAAAGATTTGTTAATTATAAAAGATAAGGTGGTATCTGAGCAGAAATACTACTTTTATTTATTGCCAAGAAATAGAATTTCTTCCTTGGAAATTTCATTACACATTCTGTTCTGAGTCATTTTGTGTAATGTTCTGATAATCTCAAATGAATAGTGTGCAGAAACATGTGCTAAAGCTTTACTTGTGTGCGTGAGTTGCTAGCAATAATCCATCAAGAGATATTGAAGAAAATAGGAACCAAAGTAAAAGATTCAGAGGGATGAGAGAGAAAAGGACATTGACCTTCAATACTGAAGTGGAATATAACACTGCAGATTGAAAGATGTCTGTCCTTTAGAGTTAACAAATGCTTATGTGTAATTTAGTAACAAAGCAGTAAATAAATGTTAACACCTGGTAATTTCTGGTAATTCCACTGTCATATATCTTAATTACTACTAATACTGTTACAAGTGTTAACATTAACAATATCTCACCATTTGATTATAAACATAGATATTTACTGCTTGTTTTACATTACAAAAAATACCTCACCTAGAAACAGCTGAGAATTATGTCAAGTCCAACACAAACCAATCTGAGTGACTACCAAAACAGCTTAGCCTATCTCAACAGCAGTATTCAGTTCTAATGATATTGCTGGTGTTCCAATCTTCTTACAAATAAGCAGTGACATTTCTTCCATCTACTACCTATTAAATGGCCTTATGGAGAGAATACTAAATCGCTGTCAGGACTTCTCTCTCTCTCTTTCTTTTTTTTTTTCTCTCCTTTTTTCTCTTTTAAGGAAGCATTTGTCTGTGATGCACTTAATAAAAATCAGCAGCAGCAGCAGCAGCATGCAGAGATAGCTTTCTCCTTTTCCAAAGCTCAGGTTTTAATTGCTTGCTCTCCCAGCTACAACATCATGCAACAGCTCTTCCCAGAGAAAAAGTGATCTGAATTCTAATGGCTACGAGTAGCAGTTAGTCTGTTTATTTAGCAGTAAAAATGAGCTGTCCCATGTTAACGAACAGTCTCTCATTTCTTAGTACAAGAAAGGAAAATGCTTGCTACTGCCATTAGGAGAGCCATCAATATCTCAAAATAAACTGTCAAATTCTTTAAACAAGCCAGAGAAAGGAAGCTGCATGTTTGTCCATTATGTACTGGCAGCACTGTTCACCAAGGATACTAATGTTTTTTCACCCCAAGTCTTGCTTTGAATTCCAGTCAGACTGCACCAAAGATTCTGCCTTCACTTAGGCAAGTTTGAAAAAAAGTCATTGACTGATTTGTCTGTCACCTTTCCTGGAAATGGAAAGTTTGATAATCAGACAGAAACCTGCCTGTTTTGACATTTGGCTAAGTTACTAGTTGCACACAAAGTTGCCCTCAAAAGTCTTTATAATCCTCACAGAGCACCTCCTCATGCAGGGAATAAGTCAATCAACTTTATTAACCAAAGGCAAGCAGTTCACTTGCAGCTTAACAAGCCTCCAACACTGTCTGGCTCCTCCTAGCTCCTCAGATGCCTGCATGGGAATATAAACTCAGTCCAGCAGCTGGGAATTAATTGGAGATGGTCACTTCTAAGTCCCATCCTTCTTCCTAATGGGTATCTGTCTGCCTGGAGGTCCAGAAACTCCATTCACCAGCTCTCAGAGCTGGGAAGTTCTAGGGTCCCACAAAACCCCTTGAAGCCAACCGAGGCAGGTTCAGATCTCTTTGTTCCAGAGGAGTCATGAAAAATAAACAGAGTCAAAACGAAGCCAAAGAAGAATAGGATGTATTTTGGTGTTGAAATAGACACAACACAGAGGGTTAAAAAAAACGAAGGAACAAACTTGGTTGTTGTCTTTTCAAGTTCCTTAAATAGCCCTCTCCCTTTGGTAGAAGGTTTCTTGTTCATTTGATAGGAGGCTACTCCTGGAAGATGTATTTCAAAAATCCAAATAGGCAGACGAGCGAGGCACTAGTGCATTAACATCAAGTATGGTCCAACATATGTGGACAATATAGGAAAGGATAAAGAACAGTCCAAGCAAAACCAGAGTAACAGCACAGCAAAAATATTTAAAGGGAAACAAGAGTCGAGCTGCGGATATCTCCTCCAGCATCGTGCAGAGCTTGACTAGAGCACTAAATTTTAAGCTTCTGGAAAGCAGACATACAAAGGAAATAGCAGCATAGACTGATTAAGGAGACACTAATTATCAAACTATCAGCATTATGGGAGGAACATTCCAAGTAAAAAACTTAATGGAAGCTATTTTAATTTATCAAAATATAAATAATATATGAGAAATCATAGCAGAGAACCTCTTCAGGGCTTTCAAAAAACAGCTCAAAAACAGTATTCTAATAACAGGAGGAAGATGGTAAATTTTAGGTCTTCCATTTTACAAGTAATTCTGCCAGCTACAGTACTTCAGCGTACTAACACATGCAAAACAACAACAAAACAGAAAGCACAAAGCCCATCAATTTTCTTGGAAAAACATCTATAGTCAAAATCACTTCCATGTCTCCCATAAGGAATACAGCAATTCATCAAAATCATCAACAGAAGGTTCACAAGACGATAACAGAATAAAAAGGAATGTCAGAAACACAGCCAAGCAAGAAGTATGGGGGGGGGGAGAGAGAAAAAAAAAAAAAAAAACACCTCTCCTCACCGTATAAACACTTTTCCGACTATTTTTCCGACTATGTTACAATATATTTCACAGCTTGGTATCAGTCCTAAGAGATCTATCCAATACAGAAATGTAATCAAAAAGGAAAAGCAAGGGTGTGGGCCTGCATTAATCCTTTTCTTTGTTACATACTAGTGCTATTAATTTACAATTAGTTCTTCGATTAGAAAGTTAAGATTTTGTTGCATAAATACCACCGGGAATTATAAGAAACTGCAGATGGAATTAATTGGATTTGGATGAGGAGAAAGGAGGATTGCACTAACTTGACAGTTTAAAGCAATGCCACCATCTCAGTGTTTTTCATTATAATTACTGCTATTATGGTATGCACATCTGTTAAACCACAGAATCATCAGTAACAGAATGCAGTACAGCTAGATGCCATGGTCTGGTTGGATGATGGTCCTTTGCAGAGCGAGTACTTCATGGTATCTTGAGCTTGACCGGAAAATCCTGTCCATCTGCTCATTCAAATGAGTATCTCCCAATGCAAAAACAATTTGGAAAGAATGAGAAGCAATATAGTGGATGAAACCCCACCACCGTCAGGTGGTGGGGTTTCAAAGAAAAAAATTCTAAAAAAATCACAGATAGTCACTGCTGACATAGCAGTGGTCTCCTTTAGCCTTTTATTCCCCTTATTGATAAATTTTCTTGGAGTACTGAAGTGCTCATCAAGCCTTTGTAAGCATCTTGTCCTGTCTCCTGAGAATGAGCCCAAACAATCTTTGGTTTGAGAGCCCGCTATCCAAAATACCTGCTCTCCTGAGGGTTAGCACAGCGGCGAGACATGTTCATGCTCACCCTGCGGTGGGAGAGGAGCTCAGGTCCCCAGATCCTACCCAGTATTGCTAACTAGTGACCAGTGAGCATCTGGACCGCGGTGCACAGTGTTGACTGGGTTCAGTATCTAGCCTCCACCTTTTATATTTCCATTCATTAATAAAGGAAGCTTGCAAAAAGCTATTTCTTATGAGAGGAAGAAAAAAAAAAGCTTTACTAGAAATTGTATCAAATCTTTTTCTTATTTAAAATTCTGTGGATGTAACTACATAAGGAGAATTGTGAATGCTGAGCCAAATTCACCTCCAAGTACGAGTTTAAAATGAGTTAGTTAAATCATGGTAAACTCCCAAGTGGACACTTTCATTCACAAGTAAAGTGGCCTAGTTTAATCTGATCTAATTAATATTTTACAAATTCACCCCCTTGTTAATTAAACTTAACATCCCTGCGCGTGCCCCTGCAGCCGCACTGTGAAGCGCTGTGAAGCACGGAGCCTCCAAGTTTCTTCTCCACCAGTTTCCGCACTGGGTTTTGCAGGGGGCTCAGAGGTGAGCGGTGGGTCTGGCATGCCAGGAGGGAAGCGGGTGTCCGGGCGCAGGGGCAGAGCGTTCCTGCAGGAGGACCCCGGCCCCGCAGGCAGCCCCACGGCACGGGCTGAGCAGCTCCTACCACCCACGCTGGCGCCCGCAGCACAGGCCTCCCCGCAGGGGAGCGGGAAGCATGAGTGAATTATGAGAGTTTCCAACTCAATAAGCAAGTCTGGACAGGTCTGAAAAGGATATCTGTCCTCACAAGAACAAATCTGCTTTAGAATAACTGATGTAATACAATATTAACACAAGAACAACTGTTAAGAGCATGGAAAGCTGCATTACGTGAATGTTTACAAAGACTAATCTAAATAAATAATGCTTTTACCTTACTCATCTTTTACACAAGAATACAATTTTTCATGCTATTTTCTGCTCGGGTTATTTTTTGCTTCTATTTGTATCTTCGCAAGACCAATCAATTATATTCAGTCCCCATACCCAAGTAAAGCACAACACTGCATATCAAGTTGGGGATATAAATGCTAGTTCTAAGTCACAATACACATGTTTTGAGTCCCGGGCTTTTAAAAACATAAATTTCACTCATATCAGGCTCAATACAGAGTAGATAAAAGGGCACTGATATTTCATACATAATAAAAGGAACTGTATTCCACCTAACATTTACTTATTCCTTCACTGCAGCGTCTGTAGTACTATCAATTTAGTGAGGAAAAAAAAAAAGGTAAGAGTAGCACTCTAGCGAGTGAAGACAAGTTAGCTGAACTGGAATGCTTTCGCACGTGTTGGATGCTCGGTGATAAAAGCAGGACGTCTCTGTCCTCCCTCTGCTCAACTGCAAACAGTTCCTATCTGCACCGACACTCGGGCAGCTGTCGAGTGGCCTATGCAAAAGAGCTGCTAGTTCTGTTCCTACTGGGCAGGTATCCAAGCTGCAAAGCTACTGTTCACTTGTCACTAATTGATACCCTTGGTAGTCCATTACGGAAACTATGGAATGAATAAGCACCTCTCAGTGGTAGAAATATGCTCAGAAGATGGTAAAAAGATTGAGGCACACTGGCTAAAGAGCATGAGAAAGGCTCCGCTGCTGCTCCTGCTCCATCCATTCAGAAGATAAATAGAGGGCTTCATTCTTCAGATCTGTCACTTTGGCATCTTTCATAGCAATAAATTAGCATTTAAGAAAAAGCTGGAGGAAAATGAATTCTTCTTGCTGGTGACAAAACCCAATTCTCACACATAAACATAACAAAGGACAATCACTTCATAAAATATTCTCTGAAAAATAATGTATTATTCATATGCTGAATCATGTAAAATTTCTCTGACCTTTTCTGCATAGCTTCTTCTGGATGTCATCTACTGTTTTATAACTTTTATGGATTTTTTTTTCATTCTTTCAAATTCTTCAAAATTAATGTTGGGAAGTGATTTGATACTGTATTTTAAAACACCACAAAATCATTCTAAAACAAATCAGAAAAGGAGGCAACATTTATCCTTCCCCAATCTCTCCCAATGCCTATTCATGAAAGATATCACTGATTGTTAGAAAATCCTCTTTTCTGGGTTCTGATTTTTTTATTCATATTGTGTTGTTAAATTATATTAACTTACTGAATAAGCATTTTAGGAGAGAGAGATTTAATTTCTTTTGTAACTAATTCAAACAACAAGGATAACATTTGATAGTAAATTCTGACTTACAACATCTAACAATCTCAAAGGTTAGTGTTCAGTACTAAACATCTGGAAATAGTAACACTAAAACTGTGCCAAAAATACAGAGACAATTCTAGTGTTTGAACTACAGCTATTAGCTTGGTATTGTGGTGGCACACTCACTGTAGACTAACAAATAGTCACGAGTGCTAACTCACCACTGCACCACTGCTGTCATTGAATTAGGGGGCTGATTAGAACTTGCCCACATATAAACATGCACAGCTCCCATTAGTTTGTGATTTTGTTAAATTAATAACGAGGGAATTTTTTATCCTTTTCCCTGACCAAATGCACCAGCCACTCTGGCCCCTTGCACCTAGTCCCTGCACTACTGCTTTATCACTATCCCATGCCTGTGAAACTTTGTATTTTCCTGACATCAGCTAAAAATTAGAGTAGTTGGAATGTGGTCAAATGCAGCTGAGTGAAATAGTGCCCTTGTAACTTCTCATTGATACCCTCAGCCAGTACCAAGCCATGAATTGTAGCAGTTGCCATAAATCTCAGGCATGCAAGCAAGCAAGCAAGCAGTGTTTAACAGAAGTTTTCCAACAATACAGCTGATTACAATTACAGGCAGAATTGTTTCTAAAGATTCACAGAAATAAATTTTGAACATGGCAGGCAAAAAGCAGGGAGAGTTAGAAGTCACGAGCATGCAAATTGAGCTTACAAGTAAAATCGGGTTGCCTTCTTCCTATTTTACAAGAAAAGCAAAAATATAAGACAAAAGGAATTCAGCTTTCATGTCAATAAGTATGGCTTAGAAGCCATTAGAAACCCAGTGCTCTCCTGAAATAATACACACATTGTTAGAGCCACTCAGCACCCAGCAGTCAGCAGGAGTAGCAGCTTTCCAGCGTTTCTCAGAGTAGATCTGCTATATCTGCATGCGGATTTTCAAAAACTTTACAGTTTAGGGCACCTCAGCTTTCGCAAAGGCTTTCCAAGCTCACTCCATACAGCAGTATTACAGTACAAGTATCACATTCAAAAAAAACTAGTTAACTGTTTACAAGTATGATCTCTACTTTCTGGCTTCGTGATCTAACCCAAGTATGGCAACTCCTATACCATATCTATGAAAAGAGGGTAAATATATATATATTCCAGCTACACCAAAGTCAACACAATTTAACTTTTATAATGAGAACACTGAAATAAAATATAGAAGCTCCTGAAACAGTGCTGATACACTTGCATTGGTTGCCAAAACTCTGGCTGACATGGAAATAACTACTTCCTCCCCCACCTTTAAAGCAGCTGATGTTACCTTGGAGCACAATACAAAACTGCAAAACAAAGACCAACTTTGAAAATCTTGGCTTACGCAAGTCACTGCTGAAAAATTCTCATTCCCTAGGGGCAACTGCCCTCTGGGAATGATATTTTTTTCATGTACTATAAAAGCAAATAGGCCATACACTTTGAATAGGTCTTATAAGCAGAATGCAATTCTGTAGGATTTTATTTTAATGCATCCATTTTCTACAACGCCACAAATTATGTTCTGGTAGAGACACTGGCATAACATTTCAAATCTTCTTCTGAGATGGACATCTCAAAGAGCCATAGAAAAGACATTATTTCCGCATGTATTTGTAAAGTGACATCTAAAGCTACACCTCAGCTTCTGTTGAGTGTGACAAGATGAAGATACAGATCAGGCATACCCTGCGTAGGACTGTGAATAGAATACTACTACAGCATGTGGGAGGCAAAATACTTCATTGCAAAGAAAATCTGGCTGTGGAAATTTCCATTCCTTTCGCAGTTAAAATATGGACTTGGATCTTAAACATAAAAAGTGTTCAAAACTGGGAACACCCATCAGTTCAAAAAGTCAGTAGCAATACCTGTACCAACAGAACCAAAAGTTAAACCAATACTTTGATTTTATCCTGGTAATTGGCAAGGTCCTTCTTAGTTCTAAAGCATATGCATCTCCTATGTTCACAATACATATACAAAGATTACTGGCTAGACAGAGCGTACGTATGTTCAACCCAACTTACTGCAAATCAAAGCAACTATTCCGACACATGCTGCAGCTTATTTCCAATTCTGCCAAATTTTTAACCTATTTTTCTTCTCCATGCTATTATTTTAAAGCTATCCCTAATTCCAGCTCTTGACCTCTGATGCACACATCTTTATTCTGCTCACTTTAATGCCTGCAGAGTATGTGTGGGTCATCCCTCCCATTTGCATTGAATAGCTTCTGTTTGCTTCAGGCACCAGGCAAGTTCTCCTCGAACTTTATTCTAGCCTTCCTAGCTCCCTCTCATATAGAACTAGTCATTCCCCAGCATCTCCAACCAGTCCTCCAAGACCCTAAACATATGCTTTCCAGCATGCATCATCACCTGAAATAGATGCGAATACACACACACACCAACTGTTTTACACTACTTAAAATCTCTTGTTCACGTATTAAGCTATTCAGAATGAACAGAACTTATTGTGAAGCTCTTCAATTCTTGATATAATCTTTAAGTACTGTTTTATATAACACCCAAGAACATCTCAGAGTTCAATAATGAAGTTATTGCACATTCTTTTTACTTTGGAATACTCAGCTTGCAAAGCTTAACAGATGAAAAAAAGGGGGTCTGGATAAGAACATATGAACAAGCTAGCAGCAGCAACCTGACTGGAAAATAGTATTTATTAAGAAATTCTAAACAATAAGAGCGGCTTAAGATCTGCACAGTTTCACTGCAAGCTGCATAATGCAGACATTGTTCTGTTAAATGAAGAAAATGCTAATGCAATACTAATATCTGTCAAACATTAGAACGTACCCAATTTCAAAATGTACTGGATTTGCTAAATTAACACCACCATGTTCTCGTATAGAACACCCACAGTGTGCTGATATTCTGCAGGTAAAACTCCATCCTGTATACAGTGTTTATTATCTATATAGACAACCTGGGAGAAGCAGGTCAATTAAGTTAGAAGACGGAAAAAACAAGGATGTTGTATTAGAATTAGGTTAGCAGGAGTTATCTGTTTCTAACTTTCTATATTCTTCTGTTATTTAGCTTCTCAGAGAAAGCCTTAGAGAGACTGCAACAGAAAAGCCAGGATTTAAAAGTCCTTTTGAATACTTGTCCACCAGAGAGATTTGAATGAGAATGGAATCAAGACCTGATACACACGTATGGAAATGAACAAAAAACGACTTAAAGTAACATATCAGCAAGATAGCTATGGTTAAAATTGGGGACAACATAAAGCAGCTCATCACATTTACAAAGGTTGAGGAGAGGCAAGAGTTAGGGCTCTGGACATTCAAGTAAAGAAACAGAAACAAACATGAGAACAAGAATATGGTTTTTAAACAAAAGTGGAGACAAAAAGGAAAGTGATGCAATGAGTGGAACAGACTAGGAAATGGTTTCAAGTGGAGGGAGGGGAAGAGCAGTGCAGGTTACATAACCACAGCTCTGATTGTGCAGGACGGGAAGACAGACCAGAGGTCATCAAGGGAGTGCAGTAGTGCAAGAGCCTGGGAAAAAAGGTTTTTCCATGCTTACATTTTACTGGAACCAGGCCATGTGAAAAAGTCTAACGTAAGGAGGGAAAGAAAGTCTATTAAACACCCAGGCACAGCTGGTATGCAAGTCCCACAACCAAACAAGATTGCCCAGGGACTAAGCTAAAATATCATATGCCTGATGATGGTCCTTTTTCCTCATACCGTAACTTAGACAGCATAAGATACCACAGATGCTACAAAACCCATACTCGCACTTGGAAAAGAACATCCTGAAGCCTAAGGACGAAAGTATTTTCCATAAGACTGATTAATTACTCTGAAGTCCTCAAAAACTACTCAGGTACTATCACTGTAAAAAGGGGTCTTATGTTGCAACCAGCTAAAAGTCCTTGTTGACAGATCTAAAGTGCAATTTCTAGGGAGTGAAGGAAACCTGAGAAAGACTGAGAATTAGCAATCATGTCAAGGATAAGAGAACAGACAGCATCTGCAAGCAGCACAGAAGCCTTAAGAAGGAGAGTGCAATTCTGGCTGCTGAGGAAGCTGGAAAGAAAAGGGCAATGTTGCCAACACTCAATTCACACAAATCTGGTGATAAATGAAACTCTTATGTTGTCAGGGTCTACACAGAAACCAAGCATTTTTAGTGATACAGATTATTTCAATGCCATTTTAAATAAAGAGAAATTGTAACTTTTTCCTTAAGTTTAGGGGCATAAAAAACTAATATAGGAAATGTTTAGAAAAGCTAAGCAGTTCTAATCACGGCTGCTATACCATTTTACTGTGCACTACATAGTACTGCGTAAGTATGCTTAACATTCTAGAAATGGATGAATGAAAGAAAAATGATGCAGAACCACCATCATCACTGCTGTATTATTATATTAATGCAACATAACTTCATGGCCAATCTCAACACTTCTGTAAAATTCCTTTTCCAAATATTCATCCTAAAGATAAAGAAATAAACATCCCTATCTAGTGGCTCTAGCTCTCTACGTATCCTCTTAAACCTTGAGGTTTTCCTTCTCCAATTTTACTTTCTTCTCCCTCTTATTTTTTAATTTAGATCCGCCCGCGCTCACAGCCTCAACGCCATTTCTTTATTTCTCATTCCTCCTCCACAGCTTTCATGCTGCCTACTGCCCTCTTTTCCAGCTATCTGTACACTGTAAGAAATATTTAAATGGAAGATCTCACTTTCCAACCCCTGCTCCTCCGCCGGTTTCAATGGGCGAGGGCAGGCGCCGGAGCGGGCAGCCTCGCGTCGCTAAGCAACTGCTCGGCGCCTGCTCCCGGGAACGGGAACAAGCTCCCTCCCTGCGGATGCGATGGCCTGGTTTGCAGGGAACCAGGGGCCTGCCTACCTCCGCCGCGGGAAGATCAAAGTCCTGTTAATTTTGGGAGGAGCGGAGGAGGACAGGGACAAGAACAGGCTGTCTTTATTAAGCAAAAATGTAAATAAATTCTCCTAACGTGCCCCTCTGGGTGCTATTCTCATCTCTAAAAGTTAAGCTTTTTGTAGTTAAAAGGTAGGTGTAGAGAAATGAAGCACTTGCCCAAGCGAGAACCAGTAGAACAATGAAAGAGCCTCAAGTCTCCTCAGACCCTGGCAGTCTTCTGACCACTGGAGAGGGCAGTCACCTGGGGCAGTCACGGTTCTTCCTAACTGCACTCTGATGCCACTGATTTTAGCCTGCTGTGCTGTCGACACTGCCATAGTCTATTAATGGTAATAATAACTTCTGCTATAAGATTTGGATTATGAATCCAAAGAACATGTCAGAAGCATTCATGTAATCAGCTCATTACCAAATTGAAACAACTTGTTCTTTACTGGAGATGTCTGTTCCATCCTCCTTAAGCATATAGCAGCTTTTAGATGCTTTCTCAGAAGTTTCCTCAAGAATCATATTTCCCGTTATTTCACCCTTGCCCAGACAGAAAGTGGGAAGAAAACTTCGGGAAATGATACAGAGAACATAAGCTAAATACAAGCTAACTCAATGATACCATTGATAAAATGCAAATGTCATTCTGAAAAAGACAAAAACAAATTATAATGGACGTATAGAAAGCATCAAGAACTTCAAGAGTTTTAGAAAACATAATTTATGAAGAACAACTACGAGAGTTATGTTTGTTTAGTCTAAAACAAATAAAAATACAAATAGAAAAAAAAGGGACTGAAGTAAGCTATTAGTGTTTCAATACATAAAATTTTACAAGAAAGCAAAGCTAGCAACTGTTCTCCATATCTGCTAGGAGAAAGAAAAGGAATTAAAATAAACTGACACAAAGAAGCTGGACCTCATGAAAACTATAAATTGTAAGGGTATACTGGAGCACCACTCTGAGAAATCTGTGACTTAAGAATAGAGCAGACAAACATGCATTCAAAATAATTTAAGTATACTTGCTCCTGCTGCAAGAACAGCAAAAAATGTCTAAAGTTGCTTTACAGTCTTTAATTCTTCGGTGTACATACAACAAGGTAAATGGTCTATGTGGTATCTATATTATTAGACAAAGATTCACAGGATAATAAGAATAGATTTATTAAATTATCATACAGTTTTTAATAGTGTCTTTATAAATACTAATTTATTTCCACTTAATGTGAATCAAAAGGCATTTATCTAGCCATAGATCCTGTTACTATTTATCCTTAATAGTCTGTGCTGATTAAAGCTTCATATGGCAGACCTGCAGTGAGTATGTACCTGGTCATTCAAGTTGGAGAGCTAAAGAGAGTCTTAACCATGATGATATATCCATCATCATGCATTCCTTGTGCACCACTCACTACAAAAATTTGTGTCTTACTTAGACTAGTCCTATGGACCAGATAAGTCAAGACACATCTTCAGCCTATTTCTTTTTCCAGCATACCCACCACCTTCCAGGCAAATAAGATTACATGCTTCTGTCTTTGCTCTCACTTAGCCTCTCTCACCACACTACAGAGCACCTCCAGCAGCTTAAAATATGATCTCAGCACCACGGGGCTTGCTCACTCTCATCATTGTCTAAGGGAACATCTAGACATGAAGGGTAATTTGTCATTTGGTAGGTAGGGTCTAATGAGCAATCAGCATGTTTGAGACTAGAGAGGTGCTGCCTTCTGCTTTTAAGGTATCACTATACTAATTGACACAGTATTAATTAACACTTAATGCTGTGTCAAACCGATATGATATCAAGTATCCGATCGGATTCCACAATTCTTTGATGTATGTTGTTTACAAAGACTATAAGAAGATCTTTCTGAGACTGATATATTTCCATCAAACAACCCTGTTGATTAAAGATTGAATCAGTACTTTAAGTTAAATTTAAGTAACCAACGATTAGCTGTTTTAATAGCTAATTTAATAGAGGAACTTTTCTATGCCCCCACCCCCCCCAAAAAATAATTCGCATACTATCTGAAGGATACATCTTTCTCAGGACATTACAAAAGATGTCGACAACTCCTGACTTCCCTTTCACTTCACAGAAGATCTCAGAATAATATTTATGATATTATGGACACATTTATAACTGGGCCAGAAATAAATTTTTAAATGTACATCTTGGAGAAAATTTTCCATAGTGAGTAAATGAGTAGGAAAATTATTTCCTCCTACCTTCCAAAAATTAATGTTTTCTTTTCTTTCAGTTAATATATCTGACTCTATAACAATTTGAGAGTTAACTTCTAAAGAAAAAATTATTTACTGAAAATATTTTTTTCTTTACTGAAAATCCTTTTTCATTCTCTTTCAAAGAAAAATAGTAATTCCGTGTGTTCTCTCACTTGAGAGTTTATGGGCCATTGTGCTCTGAAGTTTCAGTATTTTTTAGTTTTGTTCAATCGCTTGGTGGATAATTAAAAAAAAAAGACTATTAATTTCTCTATTAAATTTGGATCCATGCACTAGCTGAAGAGTCTGTTAACATTAACCTCCAAACTGAAATAAAAGGAACATTTCTTGAGTAAGAACATGTCTTTTTTAGTACAACAGTCTACTCATATTGCATACAAGTTCTACAGGAAATCCAAAATGGATCCAGAAGGACATTCACTTGGAGTTGCATTTCCAAAATACTAGTAAAGGCTTCAGAATCCTTCCAGCCTAAACCAGTCATTGTGCACCTTTGTTAAACCAATAAAACAGCGATACCAACTCAACAATAACTATTTGTTTCTTGTCTTTTCAAACGTTCTAAGTGAACTGCATGGCAGGCCTCTGCCTAAAAGCAGAGTCAGACTCATTGTTTGGACACAACTGAGAAGTAAACACTTCAAAAGGCAGAAGGAAAGTGGGCACTGGCTTTATGGAAATTGGATTGCCAACAGAACAATTGCACGCTGTGAGAGACAGGAGGATGCTCTGCTGTGGGCAGAAAGTCCACTGCATAACAGAAAAAAATAAAAAGACCGACTACTCTTCAGGCAGGCGTCACTACCTGGTTTCTGTTTTCTTCCTATAAATGCAGCCACTGTAGGAGTAGGGCTACAAGCTTACACGATTATAAATGTGGTTGAAAGAGTAAGTTGATGTTACAGTGTTGACATTGCAACACGGCTACCTGCCAAGCACCACCTTCTAAAATCCTGGTAGAAGAAAACAATAAATAACAATTTCATTCTGAAAATATACTGCTTTTTACTGCCTTCAGAATTATCACCATCATAAGCAAAATATTTTCTAAGCTTTTAACTCAAAGAAGGAAAAGCTACATTTTAACAGTTTTTTTTTTCCAGTCCCTCTCCAAAAAAGTCAGATATATCTTGACAACTTAAAAGTAAGATTTACTAGGTATACCGTATCATGAACATAGGTCTTCTAGTTAAGAATTTGCATGTCTTCTTTCATGTGGAAATAACAATTTACTAAAAGACAGGCAAAACACAGAGAAGACTATAAGATAAATGCAGAGCTTGAAGAGTAAATTCCTGACTTAGGCTTTACAAACAATTTTTTTTTTTTTTAAATGAAAGACCAAAGGAAAAAATTCCATGCACTGAACACATCTTAGCCTTTTTTTTTTTTTTCTTCTTCTTCTCTCTGTGAGGCCAAAGTAAATTGAAAAAATATCAGTAGTCCATCAATTCTTACTCTAGAAGAAACCAGTCCATGACCTTTCTGTGCTGCCTTCAGAGTCTCGCCAAGTGACTCAGCCCCTGTGTCTTGCAGGAAGATATCTCAGCTCACAGAAAGTCTATCAGACTCTCATTTTATATTTCCTGGTCTTATAATTGCTTTTGCTTCATTCTTCTCTGCATGTAGTCTTCTTTTTAGGAAGTGGAACATGAGAAATATATTTTCGAATAGCAGGGATGCTTTTGGCTGAGTTACTGTATATTTTTCATTAAGATTTTTAAAAAGCGTATGACTAAACTCAAACTTTTCTAATATTTATAAGTGGCTGCAAGCATATTTTTTCCTCAGGATATATGGTATATAATAAAAAAATGTCAATCAAGTATGTGACATGGTATTCAAAAATATCTTCACTGAATGAATACTGCATGGTTAATTTTAACAGGGCTCGTAATTCTGTATGCACAGACAATTTTCATGGATTGACTGATATCAAATAAACTCAGGTCAGGACTCACCTAATTTTCTCAAAGCTAAGTCTGAGTAGTTCACACCTGCCCTGGGTTGTAAACCCATGACAATATTGGCATAAAGTTCAGTGCAGAATAACAGAACAGCGAAACCAGAAGACCAAACATTTGTCTTGAACTGGAATATAATTATTTTATTAGTTTTTCAGTTATTATTTTGGTGTTTTATTAGTTTTTTATATTAGTTTATTATTATTAGTTTATTTATATTAGTGGGGTCCTTTTAAGAAAAAGATGCAGGAGATAAGGATACAGGATAAGGAAACACAGGAAATAAGAGGAGAATCTGAACAAGACAAATGTTTAGTGACTCAGCCTTCTAGGGTGCAGGATGATGCAAAGCTGGATCTCTAAAATAGTTTAAAAGTAGAAAAGAAACAACTGACATTTCTCTCTCCATCCAAGTCAGGCCTTGGAGAATAAGTTAATACAACTAACGATGCCTAAGGTTCATTTCACCTATCTTAAAATAAGTCAGATGAACTGAAATCTAAATGCATTTATTTCTCCACAGACTATCAGAGGGGAACTAGAGTAGCCATGCCAGCTTGCAGACATCAACATGGGATATGTCAAAGATGACAAGATGATTTCCACCCCCAGTTTTCCATTAAAGGGATACAACAGTGGTGGAACAACCATAACATTGGAAACAAGAAGGTAAAATATTTGAAACCAAAAAGTAAAATATTGGAACACTGCCATCTGAATGGCACTTTAAAAGTAATAATTATTTCGTCAGCATTTTTAAATTACATACAAAAAAAAGTACGGGTTTTTGCAAATGTTTAACTTTGATAGGAACCTAAATATTCTAATTTCACAACAAAAGTGAGGAAAACAAACTGGGTCAAAGGGTAAAACAATTACTACCATTAGATACATAAGAGTGTTCAACCCCACTAAAAATACAGTATGGCTGGCCTACGTGTTATTTAAATGTTTTAAGCTAAAGAACACAAGCTTTTTATGTTTTAAAATATATAGAGTAGCAGACTAAATTCAGGCTTCATCATACAGGATGTTTTGCTTTTTTTTTATTTATAGATTTATTACATTTATTTGCATTTTCTCTTTGGTTGGGCCTGTGTTTAAAGCAGTCTTCAGGATTTTAATAACACTCCATCTGTCTCAGAGGTGTTTGCTTAATTTCTGCTTTTCTAGACTTTTTTTTTTACAGAGAAAGCAGACTACTACCAGAAATATCTCAGTTTCTGAAGTACTCTGCAATATATTACAGAGAAGTTCAACAGACATCTTGAGAACTGTTTGCGAAGAAATGAAAGACCTTAAACATTTCAGGAAACCTTAAAATACACTAATTGCAAATACTCCAACACATGCAGCAGCCAACACTTCTCTGGATACTTCCTTTACCCGTCAAAAAAGCTGTTTTACAAGTCCTGTGGTGCTTAATCTCTAAAACATTTCTCTCTTCTGGGAATGCAAGTGCAACACTAAAAATGTAATATAACCCATGAGCTTCTCACCATCTATCAGTTTGTTCTAGATATTAACACAAGTCTTGAAAAATAACTACCACATGGGAACTGCAGTCCCATGAAAGTAAATTGCTAAACCTCAGGTTTTCAGGCTGACCTACAAATTGCAATGTTCGAGGGGAGCAAATCTGCATGATCTAAAACTAAAACAAAACAGTGTATGAAAATGAGTCATGGGTTATATAAGTTGTGTAATAGGAAGACACTTACTGTGGGATATACTGTGAAGATGGAGGCTATTAGAAACACTGCTGAAATATGCACCCACATGGGGTACTTGCTTTCCTTAAAACATATTTAATTATAAGAATATTGTAGACATATTATCATAAATCAACAAATCTGTTTCTGCAACGTGTTACCAAGCAACTGTAACCAAGACTTGTATAAATGAGATTAAAATTCCAAGGTAACAATACTCAAATACAACATCATATTTAATAGCCAGAGAGTGAAATGTTCACATTAAAAGAAAAAAAAAGTCTGTCTAGATTTATGGCTGTTGAAAGAACCTACATATATATAGAACATGTAAATCCATGTCTATCAGTTGTAGCTATTTCAAGCAGGTTTTGTGTACAACCAACACATTTTTGAACAACGAACCATGCAGTAATCTAAGAACCCTGATATATTTTTCAGGTAAAAGAATCAGAAACTTCACTGAATGAGTTTGATTATCTGTCACACGCACCTCATTCTTTCACTTAATGCTACCCAAACTATACAAAAATCTAGACTACTTGAAATATTAATTATTAAAACTATTACATAATACTTTTACACTCATATTGCTAGCAAGAAAGAGAAATAACTTTTAATATTAAAAGAGAAAAGATTTGTTTGCTGGACTTCAAAATTAAAAAGGCCTTTTTTTCCATTTACCAATACAGTTAAACATAAGCAGCTTTCTACTAACTGACTATATTAGATATACCTGTTCCCATAATTCTGACTCTTGGCTGTTCCCCAGGCAGAATCAAGTGAAGTTAGGAAAATCCTCTGCAGACATAATAAAATAACCTCTAAGCAAAAGAGCTGCTTGGAAGCATGTGAAAACTTCCATGCATACTCAGTGCTGGCTTCCCAGAGACTTTTCAAACAAATCTGTTACCTGTCCTCATCTTGAACAAAATATTAGCAAATTATCTAAAAGGCAACCAAAATTTAAGAGACAAAGACTGTGATTTTCCATAATACTCTTTCTGGCTTGCTAGAAGTCTCTACAGCAAACCACAAAAGTCCTCTGCGGTGGAGGCAGAAGCTTCCTTGTGGAAACTCATTTCACAAGCAGCTCAGTTTCTGCAAAGCTGGGGCCATCACAAACTCCTTGTGTTTCAAGGACACGTCCCATTTCTTTGATACCATTTTCTTTTACATATGTCTTCACAAACAGTCTTGTTTTCTTCAAACCTACAAAGAAAAATACCCTGCACTAAACGCACCTCCTGGTGGGATGAAGATGAGAGAATTATCGTGTGACAAACATTAATCACGTTACTTAATGCACTCCTGGCAGGCTCTCGGCTCCTATGGCAAGGAGAGGCATTTAACAACTTATGTAGCAAAGGAAACTTGCCAGCATCATGCAGTCATAATTTTTAAGTTCTTTTGCCTGTTTTCAACATTTAATGAACATATTATATATGCAGTGCTTATTTCCACTCTGAATTCCCATGCAGTGAAAACTTAATCTATATTTTAGTCTCCCTGGAATGTCACATTTCCCTATTTCCCCACTCCTGTTTCACCCAGGGCATACAACTACTTACTGGATGGCACCAATGGCTCAAACAGCAATAAGTGGTTCTCTCCATACTATTTTACAGATTTTTTGCCTCAAATAAATAATTACTGGTCTTAATATCTGATGACACTTTAAATATAAATTAACCACATTCTCCAGTATCCTAATGTGTACCAAGGAAAGGCTTAAGCCCAATAAAAACTGCTCTGCTCACAGTAAGAATGAAATCAGAAAAGATGCAACATACAAGTAACAAGATACTCCACCAAGTATAGTTTCCATTCTAACAGTATATTAACCATATGTGAGATTACAGAAGATATTCAAGCTCTCAAGGAATCCTTTTGAGTTACAGGACTAAGTTTTCATATTTTCATTTCAAGATCAAAAATTCCAGCAGATGCACTAACCAGTTTTAGAATTTGAGACAGACCCTTCCAGAATAACCATATAGGGACAAAAACATAAAAAAGAAGAAATCTGATCCAAATTAATTCTAAGTGTTTTGGAGAAAAACATACTAGAATATATTGAAGTTCTGCCTTTCTAGGTCTCTCTTTAAAAAAATATTACCACTTGGAGATCTTTGTAGTTAACTATGTTCCATGTAATACTCCTCTTCCAAGGTACTACTCAATACATTTTTGGGGGATAGTCTTTCCAGCATATGACTTGGCATACTTAAGCAATGGTCAATGGATCAGAAATGTTAACTGAATCCTATATAAAAAGAAATAGCACAGTTGCTGCTAATACAGCCCTTTAAATTAGAGAAACAAGTTTAAAGGGAAGCTAAAAATTGGAGACTGCTACAACTATAATGTCCAGATGTTGAAGTGCTCTTGCTCTTTTAAAGATATTTATGGAGCATCCTAAAGAAAAAAAAAAAAAAAAAACAATACATTAGGGAGCAGTAGGGCTTCTCACAGCACAGGAGACCCTGCAACATTTCCAGCAGAGAAGAGCTGGGTGCAGACAGTGCCAAAGCAGCACAGCAGTGAGGTCACCTACAAGACGCTGCTCGCGCACTGGTCAGAGCACGGCACACACTGAATCATCATCACACCAGCATGCACCCGTGGCAGAAACCTATCGCAGATGCGTGAACGCTTTCTAACTGCTCAAAGAAAGTTGACAGAAGAAAACAGAGGGGCCTATTTACACCTAGCAAAGTCCATCAGAGTCTGTGTCTATAGCACAGCAGAAAGAACAGACAGGATGGAGTAAACCCAGAAAAAGGCATCTGCCATTCCCACCAGCATGAAATAACTAATTGGAGAAAAATGTCCATTTTTTACCTTATTTCCTTCAATTTCTAAGACCATGTTATTGCCTCTTCACATCTGCGCCCAGCTTGGCGAGTTTAAATTTTCCTTTTGTTAATGCTTTCCATATACAGTATTATTCTGCAAAGGAGACAACCTGCCATTGTCATTTGAGCAGTGAAATAAAGATTTCCTGCTGCTGACCCAAATGAGGCTTGAAACAGCAGCATCTTGGTCAGACCGAAGCATTTCATTAGCACAAGGAATTTGTGGGTTCCTCTCTGGAGTCTCTCTGCTACAATGAGGCGAGCCATTCTAAACAAGGGTCTTTTTATAAAAAGAAATTAATATAGGTAAAGGTTGGTCAGAATTGTATTCATATATAAGGAGGACCTTCCAAACTTCCCAAAGCAACACATACGTAAGATCCTATTTGTAAATACTTTTCCTTCTTTTACAAAGATATTCACTGGCACTGGAAAGCCAGTGTGAGTGAAGAAGCTGTGCCAATACCTGCAACAACGAAGACCTGGCTGCATGGAGAAGTGGGGACCATGACTGCGCAGACCGGCCATCAACCCACTCACTCAGAGCTCCCTGACTCCGTCCTACTCTCTTCTCCGGGTGCCACCATTCTTGCTAATGTGGATTTCTAACACTTTTGAAACAACTGTAAGACAAACTGTAAGCACATACTCTAAGTTTTATAGTTTATATAGCACATTACCTGAGAGTAACTGTGTTTAATTTCCCTTGACTCATCACAGTTCTTTGTATCAAATTAAACACAGTGAATGAATCCATGTCACGATCCAACAGATCATCCATTATGAGAGTACCCTGTTTTTAACACTTAAAAAATATGTCCATTTCAGAAATCTAGTTTGGTACTGCTATACTGAAAAAAAGAATAAACTTTTTTTTATAAATTGTATAGTTATTTCTCTTTTCTATTACTCTATCCTTGCTATCTCTGCATGCACATATACTCATCTTTTCTTGTATAAGCACATACATCCTCACTGTAGGTTTTCCTTTCAGTCTCATTTACTAGGGCTGCCAATCCTTTTCAGATATTGCAGGGAGTACTGTATCTTCTAAATATATCTTTGTCCCTTTCAGCCGCCCTTCTCCATTCTTCCCTACAATTTTGTGCTAACGCTACAATATTTCAATAAGTTATGCTACTAACTGTTGTAACTAACTTCATCTGTTTTCTGATAGCCTGACACTTCATATCGGCTGTTTTGAAATAGAACTCACAGACCTTTATAAATTCACGCAAAATCTGTACCAAATACACCTACATGATAAACCAGAAAGCAACTATTTTTCAAACAAAAATCTTTTAACGGACATTTCTTCTCTTTACTCAATCCATCCATGAATTTCACATTTTTATGCCTATCAAAAATTATCATCAATAACAGCACTGTCACTATGGTATCAAAGCACACACACAATAGCTCCAAAAAAAATCTGAAACATCACATATATACACATATATACACATATCTATTTTAAGGCAGGTTTTTATCTGCAACTTCCAACACACCAAGGACACTGCCAGTTCTTACCCCAGTAATAATCTTCCGGGAAAGCAGTTACTGAGCACTTGTGCTAGTACAAATACTCATGCTGACCCCCTTTCTTTCCTTCTATATGTCCTGGCAAACCCAACCCTCTTGCAGTCACAGATACGTATAACCACTGCTGTACAATATGTGAACACTCCACTTAGTGTTGAACACACCATACTCTACACTGTTCAGCAGGGCTAGGCCCCATTTTTAATTTAACACTGGCTAGGAGGGGGGAGGAATAGCAATAGCAATGCAAATTATCTCATCTTAACACTTTTCCAATAAAGTCTAGATTTAATTAAAATATAAATGGCTAACAGCAGTATCTTATTTTTTTTATCCTTGCCTAAATATGTCTATTTATAATGTTCTGAAGTTAGAAGCAATGGTATTATGAGCATTAAATTCTTCCAGATTAAAAGTGGAACAAAAAGCTATTACCACTCAGTTTGCAGAACTCAATTAAAAAAAAAAAAGAGAAGTATAAAAAAACAAAATTAAAATATAGTATAAATTTATTTTTAAATTTGTGAAATTGGCATTATACCAATACACCTGTGAGAAAAATTATGCCATTTGGAGAGGCAGAACATGATGGCATACTTCCAAACATTTGCTCTGCTAAGGCAAAAAAATCTAATGTGAATTTTTGGAACTGAAATAGGATCTTAGAAGAGGGAAATTTGCACTGTTTTCATACAATTTTACATCTTAAGAAACACTTTAAAGAGTAAGTATGCACTTCCCCAGAAAGCCTTTGCTATATCTGCTTAAATACTCACTGGCCAAATTACAATTAGCTTTTCATTTTTTAAACTAAGCTGCTATAGTCTCTCTCAGCTATAACAGTGATGGCACATTTTTATAGCCTTCTCCATATTGAGATGGTATGTGATCAAATACTGTCACGCAATTCCACAGCAACTAAGAACAGAAGGGCCAGGAGGAAGAAATAGGAGAGATGATTGAAAATTCAGCTCTATTCAACATTAAGACTATTCCTCCTGGTACAAATAAAAGTTACACAGGCAACAAGCCCACTCTCCTCAGCCTGCATGAATAGAAAGCAAACAATATTAGTTTGCTCAACTCTCCTCTATCAAAAGACAAAGAGTAGCATAGCAAGAATAAATGAACTGATCTGCAAACCAAGGAAAAGAATGTAATTTGGTGTTTATGCTTTGTTTTTTAAAATTGTGACTAGAGGTTGCATAACCAGGAGCAGTACAAAATGGTTAATTTGGGCTCACGCAGACCAGTTATTCAACAAGTAATCCATGCATCTCTTCTTATAGAAGACTTTTCCTCTGCAAGTCCTGCCTACCACTGCCTTTCTAAGGAACCAAAACACCACACAACTAAACTCTGCACGCTGTCTAACCTCTCTGCATTCCCTAAGTGCACCAAGATTTCTGTCACGAGTTCCACAAAATTTAGAATTATAAAAACAATGATGTCAATTGACCACTCAGCCAAGAATGTAAGTTGTCCGGATAATCATGGGAAGCTTTCAATGACGTTATCGATAAATAGCTGAACATGTTAACTGACACTGAGCTGACTGACAAGATGTTGTCATTCTTTATTGACATCATCTATTCTGAAGATTCAAAGTGACATGAAATGTTGAAAGACACATGTACTTTTCTTCAACCCTTAAAGAATACAGAGCTTGCCAGGACAGCAATTTTGCTTTTGACCATCAGTAATATTAACATAGCAACATGAAACTTCAAACTCAGCAAAATGAAAATACTTTTTAAAAAAATCTTTGCAAAATATGAGAGGAAATTATATGGATAAGAAAAATTTAAAACCTCGAACAGCTAAATCACAAAACCATTAACAAAACATACCATCAAGATTTCACAGACTTGCTACAACTGGTTATTACCTCTTCCAAAGCTCAAGCTGTGTAATGCAAATAAGTAAATGATTTAGAATCACAAGACTTCATCTCTTGCTCTTGTTCTGTTGCTTAAATATTTCAGTAAATATAAATAAAACAAACTTTATTTGTCCTTAAGCATGAGTATGGCAGCAATAAGTATTAAGAAAAACAAACAAACAAAAAAGTTTATACTGAATATCAATTACGGGCAAGACACTACCAAGCAGAGAAAATCACATTTACTGAAATTCTGACTCAGAAATACTTTCTCTCGGTAACTATAGGTCTGTAAGAATTCTTGTTCTTTATCCTGTGACAACAGCTATTGGGAAGATGCATATACCTGTCCTTGGAAAAACTGTCTACAGCCTATGATAACCAAAGACGATACAAATTAAAACCGTGTATTGTCTTGAGCCAAGACAAATTGGCATCTGATCAGGATTCCAAGCAGCAAAGATTCCTATAAATATTTCTTGACCTTAGATATCATGTATATTGCATTCTTGCATAAAAAAAAAAACACAAATAAAAAGTGAGATGCATAGTGTTAACTCTTGTATTTTCCATTTCTTTTCCCCAACAATGTCCTAGGTAGCACTAAATTGTAATGGTCCCTTTTTCAAAGGGCAATGACAAAATGTACCAATGAAAAAAATACTAGAAAACAAGAAATCCAAACATGGAGCCTGAACTGACCTTGAGTACTGGCAGCAACAACCAGTGTCATCTGGGAATCCAGTCACTGCGAGGGAAAAAACAGCCTGTCTAAGAACTGTCCATCCTCCTCAGGGCTTTACACCTCATTTGCACTAGTGAGGAAACAAGTTGGTTGTAGCCAAGCTGTAGTACTCCATGGTGCTCTGCACAACTTGCTGCCATCCAAACCAAGCAACCTGTTGAAGGAGACACAGTGCTCTTCCTGAACACCCAGCTAAGCTTGCTGGTAAACAAGGCCTTGTTCAAACATCAAATCAAGGCACAGACAAACTGAATGTGTGGAAATGGGAGCCGAGAAGTGTTTTAGTATCCCAATCTCAGAGGAACTGAGATCAAAACAGGGACCAGCTCTTCCCAAGAACTGAGTGTCAGTGATGATAATTTCAATAACTCCTTCACAAACATCAACAGCCTCATGCATAGACTACAGCTCCTAGAGTGTGTTCTCACATGTCATTTCTTCTTCAAGAAGTTTAAAGACATGTAACAAACACCTTTCAGAGATTTACTTAAATAATTTTTTTCTAAGAAGCTTCTTCAACAGTTCTAGCAAACAGCCATAGCCTCTTCTCATACTTTTCTCAGTACTGAATACCATTCATTAAGTTAGACTTAATACTCAGAAAAACAATTAGGATACCACAGCATTGAGTAGTAGGAACATATTTTTTCTTCTACAGGAATACTTGTAGCTATTCCTAATATTTAAATAGAATTTGCACAAATATCAACAATGATTAAGTTATTGAATAATTTTCTTTCCCCTTTTCTTTACAAAATTAGCATCTGCCCTAACACTCCATAAACTGCTAAAGAAGATAAAGTAATACATTCATTGCTCAATATCAGAATAGCTGCATTAAGTAGTGTTCCACAGAGATACATACTGGACCCGATACCCTTCTACACTTTCAACTAGTGACCTGCCTGATGAAATGAAGATTACACTTATTAAATTTGCAATGTGTTTACTAGCTCTCTAGTGGGGAGGGTGAGAGGCAAGAAAGGGGGTTGTAAGCTCATCAAAGAATTAGAATATAAAATGAACTTCACAAATTGGAGAAACAATCTGGGGAAAAAACAGAGATTTAATTCAATAAGAAACAAGTGGAAGACCCTATGCTGAGCCAAGAACAATTAACTTGCCAAATAATGGATGATCCACTGCTGAGGTTACAATTCTGCTAAGATTAAGTTGTAGCCCATGACAATCTGAATATGACATTTTTTTAAAAAGTTAAGAGGCAAAGGATGTACTAGGCCTTATGAGCAAAATGATACCAGCAAGTTGAACAGTCAGACATGGTGTTCCTCCATCACTGATATCATCCATTGGGTACTTCATTTCAAAAAAATACGTATTTGGAAAAAATATATTCCAAATATATATATATATTTGGAAAAAATATATATTTGGAAATAGTTTAAGGCAGAGCAACAAGAATGACGTTAAAATATGATCTGTGAAGTAAGAATAGAAGAATTAGGACAGTTGAAAAAAGATGACTGAAAGGAAGCATGACAGCTGTTTACTGGCTTCCTTCCATACCAATAGAAAGCTGAAAAAGAAATATGTCTTATATGTCTTATAAGTACTTATATGACACATTTGACTCAAGATCCCCACCAACTCTAGTTTTTTTAATGATTTTGTTATTTGGATTGCTCATTTTGTATTACATCCCAAGAACAAAGTCTTCAACATAGAAAGTTAATAAAGTGATGAAGTATAAATCTTAGCCTTCTAGGAAAGTTTGCACGGGAGTTTTGGGGTTGTTTTATGTTGAGAATGACCACATTGGACTGTCCTACATGACAGCTTACTTTAAAACAAAACTAATTACCAGAAAGAGCTGGAAAAAACAAAATACGAAAACAAACTAGCTACAAACATAACAATGGCTTAAAAAAATCTACCTCATCAACCCAAGTTCAGTGCTATCTTTTTACACTAAATAAGGTCTTGGAGATGATGGAGGTCTTAAAAAAAATAGGAATCTGTATACCATTCATGCTTTCCTGCAACTCTTGGAAGTGGCTCTGTAATATCTCAGAAAAACTACTCTTGTTTCTTCTTATACATGGATTTTCTTTCTTCCTGGCATATTAGGTTAAGAAATAAATATCTAGCAAAATCAATAATGTAACAGTAGCTAATTTTACCAAGAATCATATATCTGGTTACCTTCTAGAAGCTTCTGCAGTGGTAGAAAGAAAACTCCCTTGTGTTTGACAACTATACAGCTCTACATTTAAGCTTCTCTTACAGGATAATGAATTGCATTTTTTCACCACATTCACCCATATCCTATCAGAAACTGCATCCACTTTCTAGTTTAACCAACTGTCCTGAAAAGTGTATCTTTTTCTTATCATTCCCCAGCTGGAATAAAATAACTTTGACATGTTCTGTCTATTCCATATAGTATTTTAAAACAAAGTTCAACTGCATTCACAGACTGAAATTGTAGTACAATTTTTTTTAGCAACAACAGAAAAGAGTCTTTTGAATGTGTATTTGCATATCTATTTTCTACTGGCATGAGTTAAGAAGAAATTAAATCTAGAAAAAATAAAGTGATGATGATTTTTACTTTATGTCAATAATCCACGCCAAGACTGATGCCAGTAGATTTAAATTTCCGAGTTATATAATCAGTCCATATGGTGGTTGTCATAAATAAAAACTTGAATGAAGCTGCACTATGTACAAGCGATTAGTGAAATCTTAGATACTGACAAGTTTAGAAGGATTCATTACAATAGTGAGGTTGGTTGCCCTTGGCAAAAGATTAGGTTTTGCAGAAACTAAAACACACATCTCTGTTGGACAGGTTCACACATGCAAGAAGTCTGTTTGCATCGGCAGCTGTAGGTAATGCAGAAAGAACAAAAAATATGCATTTAAGCTGCTACATTTTGCATAAAAAAGTGATGTGTTTTGGTCTAGTGAATCTGTCAAAAATGTATTTATATGAACATTTGTAAGAATAAGTTACCATATAATCATCCTAGATGATTCAATCATTTAACAAGCTTGAAAACTAGTACACAGGCAGTTAGTTGCCAAAATGTCATTCATTTCCTAGTATCATCTTGGTTATTTGCAGCTGAGAAGAAACAGCTCTGAGTTTAGAAAGAAAAGGCATTAATTACCTCTAATTGTGTCCATATATATGATGAAGTACTCTGTATCCTGCACCTGCAGAAAAGTCATGCTTTCCTCCAGCCAGCTAAAGTACTGCTCTTTCATCCATTTCAGGTGATGCATAGTACCTTGCTGAGCTGCAAAACTGGACTACAAGTCTGAGCACTCAGTCTCATTAATAATATTTCACAAATCAGGCAGCTCTCTGGCAAAATGGCATATTTAAGACGGACAACAAAGGGCAAAAACAAAGTTCTAATGCAGAACTGGCAGCGCAGTGCTCATGTGCAAGCATTATAAAAATTCAAAATTTTGTGTACTCTTGTACATGAAACATTCATGCAGATAAACTAAGAAATGTAACATCACCAGTTATACAATTACAGTAGTACTGGCAAGTCCGAGCTGAGATCGGAGCCCTGTTACTCTAGTCGCCATGCAAACAAGGAGCAAGAGACTATCCAGACTGAAACAACTTACAAATTATGTAGATAATGGAAGAGACAGAGAAAACAGAAGTTGTACAATCCCTTCTCTGCAAGTAAGAGAGCTGAAAGTTTCACAGGAGAGAGATTATGGAACTGCTTGTGAACTGTGATAGAAACATAGATCTCACATCTTATTCACAAGACCATTCTTTTCACAGCACAAGAAGCCAAAGTTTTCCCTTATAATCCAGCTGAGAAATCTCTTATAAAACTACAACATGTGAAAGTAGTCTACTATCTCTACAACTTCCAATAGCTCAGAAATTGCTTTTGCTACAGCATTCACTTCCCCCAAGGAATACATACAACCAGCAAGTACGGCAGGCTGCCCCACAAAAAGCTTGGTTTCCTTTTTTAAATCAGAATTCTGCATTTACAAACATTTATGTCATTTTCTAATGGACACCAAATTAAAGCATTTTACAATACGTTCATTCTTGACTCATTCCTTCCCATTAAACAATTATTTTCTGAATTTACTCTCTTTCCTCCACCAAATGAAAGTATAGCTTGAAGAGAAACAGTCACAGCATTTTTTTTTCTTATATTAATGGAAATATGATTAGGCTTTGTAGAAAAAGTAACTTCTACTTTTTGTTAGTATATCAGCAAAAAATAACTAATTTCAATATCTGGGGAAAAAAAGAGAGGAATATACTACTTCAGGTTCAAAGATCAAAACCTACTGAAGTGCACTATCTAGCTTAGGAACTAGCAAACAGCTACAGAAATTACTGCATATACATGCTTTTTCACTTACCCTAGTAGAAAGCTAACTATGACTTCCAAACTACTACATAACTTAACAGCGTTGTTTTCTCTTTTCAAATTAGTGCATACTTCTGCACTTTTATGTACAAATTACACTTTCATTGATGGATGGCCTTGATAAACAGCCTAACAGTAATTGCTCTTTGTCAAATGTTTGTAGGTGTTTCTATATTTGCATTCTCTTCTTCACAGATTTTCTGATCAAACAGTATTTAACATAAAAATGGATTTCTCTGTCACTAATGAACAGTGGATAAGACACATCATAATTTTAAATACTGTAATGGCATCTGCTTTGCCAATAAGTAACCTTTGAGAGGTAAGACTAGAGTGTCAAAATACCAAACTGAAATAAACAAGGTGTTTTGGAAATGTAATAATTCGTAAGTATTTTATTCCCCCCTTGAAATATACTGAAGTTCGCTAAAACCAGAAAATACACATTAGTCTCCCCTTACTGGTTCCACAGAACATTTCTGATTATTTAAATTATTCATTTAAAGTATCTGTAAAAACTTAATTTTAACAAGATAAGATCAAAACATCTAACTGATCATATTAAGTTGTTCCTCATCTTTAGTAGAAGAAACTCATTCTTCCATGCTTTGCATCGTTTCTTCCTGACTAGTTTGACCTGAAAAATGTTTCATACGTACATCAGGATGGAGGGAACTTTCAAAGATCTTTTCAAAAAATGTACAGTACAGAGGAATTTTATAAAAAGTGTTATTAAATACAAGTAAGTATCTCATTACCAAGCAAAGATCAGGCAACCAAACACCAGCACTAAAAGTTACTCACGAAGGCACCAAAGCGTTATAGGAATTTTAATCAGTGTAAATTATGTAAGCTTCTACTTTATACTCCAACTCCAAAATTACTGAAAGTCGAGTCCCATCCAGGTCCAATAACCTTTACATTAAGTACGCCCACACACAGGGCATCCCCTCTGGAAGCCCTGGGCTCCCTTCCTAGGGAGACTTCCCACAACACCTAACCTGCCACGGGTTTATCAGAGGCCTCATCAGTGTCAGTTCCCCACTTTGCAGAAAGGAGAGCTAGAAGTTTATGCGTGCAAGTCCATATGTCTCTAAAGAACAACTATGCCCACTCAAAGTGGCGTTTCAAGACTTGGCAGCACAAGAACATTTCTAACAATGTTCATACTTCATATACAAAGTCATGAGTTTGCTGCAGGTTTAGCTGGAAAAAATAGACATACGCTATTGAAGTACCCTGCAAAGACCAGCCTTTGACTGACTACCTCAACACGAAAGGAATATTTTAACATTCCTGAAATATTACAATGTGTCCATAGTTTCAAAATCATCTCTCTCATATTTTAAACAGGTGAAGGTAAGAATGATCGTGATAGGTATAACTCCTGAAATAATACCTAGATCAAATTTGGTTCAAAATCTCTCAGAGGTACCCTTTTAACAAATATAAATGTTTCTAAAGATTAAAACATCAAAACACACTTAGCAAGACTTATGAACGTAGCACAAAGAACAGTATGAAACTTCTCATATGTATACCAAATGCTCTTCTGCAGCATTGCCAAGCCGAATGTCAAAGCACTTTTTAAAGCCCACATCAAAAACCAAAAAACCTAAAAGTGGAACACAACATGATTATACATGACAACAAAAAATCATATTTTATCAAAATCTCAGTGAGAAGAAAAATATAAAATAGAATGAAGCTCAAATCAGTGATTTTGTAATACCCAGTTCCGTAAACTGAGATATGTGAACAACAAAGTAGTTTAAAATAGGTTGTCACGATCTCTAACAGGACACTACTTGGCAAAGCAGGAAGCCCCTTGATTGTTGCCTTTCTCCAAAATGTTGATGAGGTTCAGTCCTGAGCAGATAGCTGCAAAATGAGTATCTACCACCTAGCAAGCCGCTTGTGAATGCAATGAGAGTCAGCAACTGTTCTGACACAGTTTCTTGGAGGAATGGGTCTGAATCCCACCTAAGATCTGATAATAAAATACTACTCATATCATAAATTAGTATTTTCATTTTTCATCACTTCCATATCAGCACAACATACTGTCTGAAAAGATACTAAGATGCCCTAGAATGCCCTGCACATCCCTAGATTAAGTTTTTATAGCAGGACAACATCTATTTTACAAAATGCATGGCCAGTTTTTTCTTTCAAGTGCATTTCTGCAAGACTTGACATTTACAATACTTACGCATTGCAATAAGGTTTCTTTTCATATCCCTTGTAGTTATTCATGTTCAGAGCCATTTTGCAAACTTCACAGTGGAAACATCCTTTATGCCAGTACTGTAAAGAAATATAAAGTAGAATTACTTAAAATATTGATGCTCGGAGAGCTATTTTAGGGAACGACAAACGCAAAAATACAACTACATGCCAGCACTTTGGATGGGCATTAACATTTCTGCAAACTAAATCAAAAGGATTACTTTGGGGTAAAACAGAAGGTGCACTCCTGAAAGACGCTGGGAAACGTGTCTTTTCTGTTTGAGCGACGGTACCTCTGCATCCTGACCTTGCCAGGATTAAAGGCAACTGAAGCTGGAGTTTGACTGTCTAGTTAAAATCAAAAATAAAAATAGAAATCATAGATATACATACACATACATATGCATATATATCATTTATAAGAATGCGATACTGCATTAATAACTAACATGATGATGGTTGGCGTTTTGGTATATTTAGCAGAAATTTAGCGCATCAAACAGTATTTTCGTGCCGGGGCTCCTAGCGCCCTGGCTTCCCGGGGGTGCTCACTCGGGGAACGCCAAGCCCCGCAGCCCGGGGGCTGGCAGCGGCCCCGCGGCACGGGCAGGGCACGGACAGGGCACGGACAGGGCACGGGCGCTCCCGGCGCGGGCGCAGCGGC
>VWPW01004005.1:739019-799195 GCA_013389825.1 Crypturellus undulatus
ACGGCGCTGCGCAGCCGCCGCCGCCGCCGCCGCCGGGGGGGCACCTGCCCGCGGTGGGGTGGGGGGGGTCCCGGGGGTCCCTCCCTCTCTCGGGGGCGCGGGCCGTGCTGTCCCCCGCCGGAGGGGCGGGAGGGAGGCGCGCTCGCTCCCCCGCCGTGGCGGAGGCGAGCAGCCCGCTCTGGGCTCAGAAGTGGCGCTTTTCGTGCGGAATGCCTCCCGCGGAGCTGCAGCGGGAGCGTGTGCGAGGCGAATATCTCCGCCTGAGTGAGGGTTTGCAGGCAGAGCTAGAGTTCCCTTCGCTGCGGCGGGGGGTCTCTCCGTGCTCTCCGCTCTCTGCGCCCCGTAGTCTGAAGGGAGGGTTTTGGCGGCGTTCCCAGGCGCTGAGACCAGGACCCCAGCAGTCCCCCGAGACGCTGAAATGGGCAACCCCGCATTTCTGCTAGAACAGTGGATTCATCTCCTCCGAGCAGGCTTTTGGTAGTCGTTTTTGGTTTGGTCATTAAGTGCTGTGGGAATGGTGCAGAAAAAAAAAAAAAAAAAAAAGATGCATTTTTCCCTAGACGTGGGCTTGTTTCTCTACCTGGAATATAAGCCATGCTGAGGAAAGTGCTCAAGCCAGTGCAGTGCAGCCGATTCCAAGGTAAGAGGTTTCTCAGTAGGGCAAGGACAAATTCTGCACATAGTTGAGCATTATTAAGTAATCAGAATGCAGTCAGCTAAACTGGAATATTTGGCTGTAATTCCCCCTTAGCAACCCAACTTTTATGCACTGACTGGTTAAAGGCATAGGGAGAAACATCAATATCATTGAAATTAATACAGGATTAAATGAGAAATACCTAATCAGGCTTTAAATATTGTATGACAAAAGTTGTAAAGCTTCTTCTGCCTCAGCTAGAGATAAACATCTGGCACCCAGTAGAACTCATAATGAGAGGCTGACTCTGCTACAAGCAACAGGAAAGCAGATTTGCAAGCAATTTTGTAAATGCTTGTTTTGTGTTCTAAGTGTCTTAGTGCAACAGAAAATGGCAAACTATTGACGAACTAGGGCTCCATTCCTGCAGTCTGCTCCATCTGGGGACTAGTACAGGCCATTCTCTGAACTTAAAAGTCATGAATTGGATTTTTTTTTTTTTTTTTTTTTTGCTCTTGTGGTTAACCAGATTATTAGAATCTGGAATCTAAGATTTCATCACAGACATGATAATTTTTCTCAATTGCATGAACATCAGTTTGGCCTCAGCTTATTATTTGCCAGTATTCCCCAGACAGAAAAAGGTGCATATATGGCCTGCAGTGCAGATGCAATGAATCTCATCGTCTGCTCTGTATGGACTACACAGATTGCCTAACACTTTCTGCAGGACACTCTGACTAGAGCTAGACAATAGCTTTTATTCAAGGCACTCCAAATGCCAGGAATCTGAGCATATTGGTAGAGGAAACCTGAATACTTGGTAACTTGACCTTTTCTGCAGGAACTCTCATTTGTGGAGCTAAGATCACCATTGAATTGAATTAGGCGCTGTATAGGCACCGAGTAAGCATTCTGCTAAGGATAGTGTGGAGGGGGAGTAGCAAGTCTATAACAGGAACTGGCATGGACACCCAGCTAAATTAATCTTAAATAGAGAGCAGGGTAAACACTTTTTATTTTTTTGCTTAGCTGAACTGCATTCAACCTGATAGTTTAGAAGTGAAAAGGCTTTGTAGCTCTTTAGAAATAGAGGCATCCAGTTTCCCCCAAAGCACAAATGCAAAATCTTTAAGAACGAAGAATATTCTTGGAAGTTGCAGTTTATTAAGATTACATTCAGAGCCATCTCATCAACATACAGACAAATATCATTAGCATATTACTCCACACTGCAGTAAAATCTCCGATCTTAGAGGGAAGACTTCGTAAACAAAATATCAACACTAAAATGAAATAGTAAAATAAATAGGAATATCTGCAATTCTCTAGTAATTTTGGCAGTATGAAATATTCCAATGTTTATCATTATTTCAAGATCCTTTCATTAACCTCTATTAGTTTTTCCCATAAGAAGAGAAAAATGTCTGAATCAGGGTCTTCATTGCCATAGCACGGAGCTCATTCCTCATGAACCACAACATTTTTTTTTCTAGTGTTTTATAATAAAAAGCAGGTTCTTATGTTCTGTACAAATCAGTGGGAGAGAAAAATCTATTTTACCAGCTGACCATTTATGAGAAAGTAGTGAAACATTCATCATTAGTCTTTTTCTGTTCTTATGAGTAGATAATGACACAGCGGTAAGGTACAGCAAAGCAAAATATAACAACCCTGCTATTTCACTAACCACAAAGGTATAAAGTAAGGACCACTATAAACAAGGAAGGGCAAAGATCTTGCACACTAGCTAGAGAACTGTAGACACAAGTGTGGAGGCTGTAGGAGATGGGGGACCTCTAGACAGACCTAGAAGTGGTCTCCAGCTAGTATTATAAGGCACATCCCAAGACTTTAGGTAAGTATACTTTATTTATTCATTTAATGCATTTCCCTGCCCTTATCTAGCCGAGATGACTGAAAAGTGGGTGTTTGGTGAAGGAGTGCAAATCAGCATCAACTGTAGCTGTGTGCTTTTTTTCAACTTACCTGTAGTGGTCCAAGGGAGAAAGCCCTTCTTGGGTAGCATAGTTAAAACATTGGAAGTTTTATTATGACAGGGTAACAAGGTGCCCGTAATATTAAAGTTCCTAGTTCTGACGGGTACTATTGCAATACTGCAAAATTCACTGAATTTTGTACTTGCCGATATAACTGAGAAGTTTTCAGTGCTATTTTCAGTTCATGAATGTAAAGGTATATCCATGGATGTAAAGGTACATAGATGGTACATCGATGTAAAGGTACCTTTACATACATTAGTATGTATGTACATTAGTATTAGTATGTAAAGTTATGCAGCAGAAAAAAAATATTGAAATGCAGTTTCACACTGAATTTTATCTTAGCTGGAAGAGGTTTTGAACCATTTTGCTAGAGAATTACTCATTGTTACTGGAACTTAGTAGACAATATCTTGAAAGAGGCCACCCATAGAGATTCATTTCTACTTTCTAGGGATTGTGACAGAGAAATGTTTCTGTTCTAAATGTAGCACTTTCAAAAGGGTTCTTTTAGACTTCCTCACCCACAAAATAAACTCCTTATAACCCTCGTCCCATGTCTGGGGTTAAGATCTGTTGGAGTCACTGAGTGAGCTTCCAGGCATAGCTGGAAGGAAAAAGCAAGTCTTGCAGCTTGGCGTGTATTCTCCCAGTTGTGTGTAAGAGCCCAGAAAATGGGCTTGCTGCCATGCTGTCAACCCATGAAGACACTATCTTTCCGTCAGAATTTCTCCAAATTTTCACAATATTCTTTTGTCTTTTCACAATATTATGGTAGCACAAAGTTGCACCAAACAAAAGAGGACCTCATGTGAGCTTAATGAGCTTCATGTGAGCCTGTTTTCTTCCATTCCTTCACACGTTTGTTTAGTTATATTTTCTGAAAAAAAAAGAAAAAAAAAACACTGAGTGTTGTGTGCCGTGACAGTTGATACTTCATTTGCTGTGTCATCATTCAGTCATTTTTCTAGAATAAATGTGGCAATATGCTCTTCTACTCAAAAAAATGTATAGCAGGTATAGAATATATCAAATGTATGATAGGTTGCAGTATTGTACCAGCTGTAACCAGCTCACTAGGTTTGCATACTAGCTCCAGCAATTAACAAATACTGTATGAGACTGAAGTAAAAAGACGATCTTGTGGTGAAGGCACCACTTGGAGAATTGCCGACGGAGCCTCTGAGCTCATACTATATTGCAGTACTGCAATACAGATAAATAATAATAGTGAAAGAGGCTCCATGAAACTCTGTGGCTGTCCTTAATTATGTAGGAAGGGAAGGCATTAAATTTATATCGGTTGGCACAGGAACTGCCAGTCAATTTTTGACCCTTACTGTTTGAGTTTACAGTTAACCACATAAAAGAAGAAACTCTCCATAGTTACACTTCAAATAGGAATAATGCAACTTTAATGTGACCTTATTTAGAACTACCAGGGGTGCTGTTAGAGAAATGTGCATTTGAATTCTTCATTGTGAAAGAGGAATTTATGCTCTTCACATGCAAGTGTCAATGGAAATATGTTTTCAGCTTCAGCTTTAGAAAAGCTAAAGCCAAAAGTGAATATTTTCATATCAAAGTGAAATAACACCGGCAATGTTTAAAGATTACTATCTTCTGTAATATGATAAAAACAACTCTTCAGTGGAATTGCAGTGCGTGTTGTAAGAATTAGCTTGACATTAAACTAATATTGTAAGGGAATGCTAGAACTAAAATGGTTAGCAAATCAAGAGTTAAGTTTTTGGTTCTTAGGATCTCTTTTTTTTATTATTTCTTACCTCGGAAAGCAAGCAAACCGAATATTGTATCCTGCAACAGGCATATCCTCTGCAGATATATGGAAAAGTAATAATAAAGAAGCAGTTTGACTACAGAATTGTCTAAAAGACACTTTTCTTCTCTTAGAATTAAAGCTGTAATGGAGCTATGCAGAGAATTTTGTGTATAGCAGTACACTGACTGGCTTGAGAAGCTGCAATGCATGCTGAAGCTTTGCTTTTTGAGCAGGCATATGCGGAGATGGAAGTAGCTGGGCACAGCCGGGAAGCTATAACCACACATCTGCTGTGCAGTGGTAAATTGTGTCTTCTGCGATACAGGAGAGTGAAAACAGGCAGAATGACGTAAGGGTCAGCAATGTATTTTAGAATCAAGACTGGGGTACCTGAGCACCCTTCCTATTAAACTTGCCTGGTAGATAGCGTAAGAAGTCACAAGAATCAGCAGTGTGAACAGGTACACTCGGAGCGCTGGGAGCTGTGTTCATTATCAGCACGAGCTGATTGGTCCCAGTGCCTTAGTTCACCCATTTATTCTATCATTTAGGCTGTAGGTGTTGGAAGCGCAAACTTTTTTTTTTTTTTTTTGAATGAAATTTCCATATTCAGTGACGATGCTTAGAGGAAATATAAATTATTACTTGTTAATGGCTTTATTTTCTTCTTTCTATTATAACTCTATACTTAAACTATTTATAGCTCAAAGGACATTCAGGATGCATAAGTGGAGCAAATATTTTTATTGTATGTATATTGTATTGAATTTGCTTTGGGAAATCTTCTACCAGATCTAAGTTCAACTGTTTTCCCTCCCTTCCTAGTAAGAGTTACAGAATTCTTAGCAGGTTTTGCAGGAATAGAAATGCAAAATAATTAGAAAAAGGAAGGATTAGGAGAGATTAAAAGTATATCAATTTTATTTGAAAAAGGTCTAAATATTCATAACTAGATAACTAAAGAAAAGGAATGAGCAGACCCTCAGAGAAGCTGAATTGAGAAGACTGCCTTCAGCCAACACACCTACACTATGGCAAGAATCAAAACTAATTGCTCAATCCCAATTGAAAAGAGATGTTCAAAAATTTTACCACAGCAGAGAACACAATCTATGCAAAGGTCTGAATGATAAAATGTCAATCAGCTATATAACCCAGAGGTAAAACAGTAATTAATCAATCTGTTTTTTCCAGCTTTCATTTTTTATTTGCTGCAGAGTATGAAAATATAAAGCTTGTTTATGCTTATGAACATGAAGTAGAAATAAAAGATTACTTGTCTATTGTGGCTATTGTTTACTAGCCTGTGTTTAGACTGAGAACAAAATAGGAGTTTAGCAATTCCTATTAGGGTTCTAAACTGAATTTAAAAAACTAATGAGAGATTAGTGGTAGCTTTGAATAAAAGGGCCACAATGGCATTATTCATACTCTTGTCCATGCAACTGCTTTCCCATTATTTCCAGAAATAGTAGTTGAGTAGCTTCCTGCCTAAAGAAATAAACACAGTTCATGTCGATGGAACTTGGTCTATAAGGCTTTTTTAAATATGGTTTCCTTTTTTAAGCTGAGTAACATAGTGAAATGCAGGAAGGGCTGGGCTGTGATTAGTCTGGATTCTTGAAATTAGTGTTCTAAAAGACTATGTGACTAGTCCAGAGTAATAAGAAGTATGTTTACTCTGTAAATGGCCTGGAAGTATTGAGGAGAATGCACTTTCCTCCACTGCCAAAAGAAACAGCTCTTTCTACCAAAGATATAGAATCATTAACAAGCCGAAGTCGAGACCTCAGAGGAAACTTCATTTCCAATCCTCATAGCAAGATTTTGAAATTACAGCCCTCACAGTGCAGACCTGTCAAATCTCACACATGGAGAGGGAGTCTCACACGTTTGGCTCCCGACTCACGTCCCCTGCAGCTAGACCCGTATCACACTCATTTGCAGCCTGGGGCCAGGGCTTCTCTCCTGCTCCGTAACCTGCCCTTGGGCTGGACTCGACTGCACGGCCCAGCTGTGGTGCAACCTGCCACGCATCCACCGGGCAGCAAAAGAGGAGGTGCGGGGCAAGACAGCCCTACTGGTACTGAAAATAAGGAGGGGTTCCAAGAATCCCACAGAGGGATTCCTGGAAATATTGACAGATTCCCATTAAAGAGAAAGCGGGGAAAAAAACCTCTTCATAGTTCAATGTTAGCATTCTTCCAGTTTATGTTACTTTTTAACTCTTTTCTTTTGAACACATGTACTGTGAGCTTCAACCCTGTTAGAAATAAATGACAGAGAATGGTTATAAATGTATCCAACTCTTATAAAAAAGCTCATATTAACAAGAAAATGACTGATATTAATCTTTGTCTGGCAAGAATAAGGATATTGGTTTCTGCAGCACCACTCCCATTCTCAAGCTTGAAGAATTTACTAAGACAACAGGAGACATATGGCTGGGCAGGATTAGGGAATATTCATCTTCCTCAACACACCCAGAGATGAACTGCTAAAAAACAAAACAAACCTATACAATAAGCTTAGCAATGCTCATTTCCCTTTCCGCTCAATTTGGACCCTCGAAGGATGTGGCTGTGAGTTCTGCCTCATGCATGAGGTTTTTACAACAGAGCTTCAAAGAGTTGAAGGGTGGGGACAAAAGGCTGATACAGAGACCTAACCCTTGCTAGCACTACATTATGGATCTCCAGTGACCAGAAAAGCACCATTCATGGCCTGCTGTACGTCCATGGAAAAGGCAGGGACAATACTCCTCAAGGACCCATGTAGAGTTGTCTTCAACACCCTTCGAGTGTGCATTGTCATGGTCTATATTATTGGGCCCAGAACAGCATCTGATTTGTATGATCTTCCTAAATACAAATCACGTGGGGTTGTATGAACCCTGGATGGTGAAATACATAATTTAATCTTCTATCTGTCGAGTTGAATATAAATCACCTCATGTTGTGCATACAAGCACTTTTAGGGCATAAAATTTGCATTACCTCTTAAGTCTAGACCCACTGTTTGTATTTTTTCCTCTCTGCAATAGATAACATAAGGAAAAGTAGGTCTGATGAAAAAGATTATGAAAAAGATAGAGTGCAAAACTCAAGTATCTTTTTTTATTCATCAGATATCTACATTTGGTTATTCATATAAAATAAAAGTAGAATTGAAGGCAAAGTATATATTCTGCCAAAAATCATCCGAATGCTCAAGGCCTTCAGTAAAATTCTCAGTAATGCTGCTTTTGGGCAGAGAAAGATTAATATGATGGAAAAACATAGACATAACAAAGAGTGACTGCAAAAAAAGGGTTACTAAACTTTTTTTTTCTTCTGACTTTAGACGTACAGCTCGCATGTTAACTTTCATCTCCAGAAGTAAATGAATATTAACATATCATATAAGTGAGTTTTTCTAACAGGTAATTAAAGATTTCCAATGTGAAGTTCTCATTTTTCCCTGACAGCTTTCTATGAATTATCTTAAATGGTATCTTAGAAAAAGCAATTATTCTGTGGCACATTAAACAGAGCACAAATATGGGCACACTGCAGAGATACCAGTTAATTCTCTTTTGACTATTGAACCATAAATAAAAGAAAACAACCTTTATAAATAGCTGTGAAGTTAAATAGCGGCAAGTAGTGGCTGTTTTGCCATGTGAAGGATACAGTTTGGGGACATTTTCCTTAGAGGCTACCATTTGCCAGCTAGTAGAGAGAGACATGGTTTGGAATTAACAGGTTTTCCATGACTGAGAGCTTTGTCTTCTGTGCCACAAGGGCCTGGTGGTAGCTGTTACCCTTAGGAATGTAGATGTCGAGGTCAAATGGGGATGGGGCCGCCAGTCCCATCTCCCTCCAGGCTCCCTCCAGAAGAAAATCTTCAGACCAGAGAAATGTTGACATAGTTTGCTAGTTTGCTTGAGCTTGATCCAAAACACATTGAAATCAACTGAAAAACTCCCATTAGCAACCGTGTATGCTAGATTAGAGTTTAAATACAATAGGTTATTTAATCTGCACTGAAGGAAACTGTGTGTAAACACAAAACACTATAGTTAACTAGGTGGTGGCACCACACAGCAGTTTTAGATGTCATAAGCTTCTTCGCAACACTGATTGGTGCAAGTAGAGATACTGAAACAATCCTAATTATAACTATCATTTTTCTCTTCGTGATCATTAACTCTTAGAGGCCTGTTTTCTGGGACCCAGGAGGCTCACAAACTGTTATAAAATATTTAAGCTGTTTATCTGAAAAAAACAAAGATAAATAGCTGTTAATCACTCTTAAGGCAGCCTTCAAAGGGTTTCTTAGTAAAACAAATTCTTCATGCTCACAGAAAGCTTATTAAAGAGTAACACTTTGAAAATTGTTCTATGGGAAAAGTTTCAAACAAAACATAGATAGCAGTAAACTTCCCCACTTTGATGTTATGAAAATACTTCAAGGGAAAAAAAGTCGACATGACATTTACACTTATATAGTTTAATAAACTTACCCCTCCAAGTAGCCTTTGGAAATGGTGCCTCAGTCATACTTATTGCCATGGCTTGGACAGTGCCTCACTCTTCAGCACTTAAGCAGGAGGGCATCATTACCATCTTTTCTAGACTGTTCTGAATTGATATTTGACAGATTTCCTTTGCTCAGTCTGTATTCCATAAATACCAGCATAAATATTGAGGTCAATGTATAAATATAATTCAGAATAAATGCTTGAGTACATCCAGTCTCCATAATCCAGTTAAATAAGGCTGGATTGCACAGCGGATCAACATTATATCCTATCAGAAAATTCTCATAAGTAAAGCTGAAATTGCACTTACCCATATCTAAACTGATATTAGAGCCAACTCCAACAGCCAGCACATCCTAAGACTGCATCAGTCAGTCGCTTAGTTCAAAAGGTTTTTTAATTCTTTCATCCTGGCTTGTAATTTCTGAACACATGTGCAGGGAAAAGGTGACTGACAGAGCTGATCCAATCTATTATGTAAATATATTTAAGAGAACTCTACTTAAGAGCTAACAACTTTTAACTATTCAGTGAGAGATCACAACACTATTTTGAGAAGAAAAAAAAAGTCATAATTCAACAGCAATGAAAATGACCAGAGAAAAACTGAACAGAAAGACTGTTCTGAAAAGTTGATCACATTTAATTTACTTTCAAGTTAAATATACTTTTCATATTCAATTTAGTTTTCCTAATGCTTAAAACACTCTAAGAAGTTCTTCGTGTTGCTAAAAAGGAAGAAAATTAAGAGTCAGTGTTTGTTGCATGTCTATTACAATCATAAAATAAATCCACTCAACTGATGCTAGATAGAAACCCCACAAATTATTAAATTATATCAAAAAATTGTCAAGATAGATTATAACCTAAAAATTACATACAATAATTATCCCATGGAACTTCTCTTTACTCTTTTTTACCATTCTTACTGCCTAACCCACAAATCTTTGCAAATGCTACCTGAAACACAAAGCAAATAACTTAAATGTTGCTTTAGGCCACATAATCCACAAAAGATTTATTTTTAATCAAATGCATCTTACAGACATAAAATATACAGCAATACTGTTAAAAAAGGGTAAGAATAACAGGCACTAGATTCCAGCAGAAAATCCTACATGAGATTCGCACATATTAGTTATTGAATAAAAATTAACAGTTAGAAGAACTCAGGTGGTTTCCAGACTTCACAACTACAGCAGATTAAGAAAGATCTAAGCTTGGTAAATTTGGGCTACCTGCTGTGAAATCAACTGTTCTTTTAGCACTAAAAATAGATTTGTTTTATCTCCTGTCAACCTGGACAAACATGGACACTATCATAAACATTTTATGTCCTTATTAATTAATTAAATTAATTACAAATTAACTCTAAAGAAAAAAATACAATAGCAAGGATAGTGAAGCACTAGATCAAGAGCTACTCAACATCTTTAAGTACATTTCAGTTGAATTTTTGATTATACGTTTTCTTCATGTTAACTAACTGTGTCTTAACGTCCACCTTATTCTAGGTAAGAAGGAAATATTCATCATATTTCACACATCTTTCTGTTTTTAAGGAGCCAATAGTGGACCTAGAGTTATATCAGAGGAGATCAAAAAGGCACATCAGCAGGACAGTAACCTGAGCTGATGGGAAAGAAAAACTGGGCAGAAGTGGGATCCTGCCTTGCAAAATATAAAATGGCCTTTGACAGTAAGCAATTCTGAAATTTAAGGAAAGAAATTCATGGGGGAAAAAATCTAAGTTGGAATATTTAAATATCTCCTATAATGAATGGGAAAATCATTTACAATAATATTGTCTTTAAAATGTGTCATCTAATTGTTTTAGAAGCATAATTTTTAGTGCTTACCAATATAAAGGCAAGTGAAATTCTGTCTAAATATTAGAACAGCCTACAATCCAACTGGTCTGTAAACAAGTTGTACGGTAGTTCAGCTAGATTACTCCCCAATTTTCCAAGTCACTGAAGCAGTAAAGGTATCAGTTATTTGAAGAGAGGACTAACTGCTGGGATTTTGTCATTGCTCTATTTTATTTTTTTAGCTGCAAGGAGGTAGTGGCAAAGTTACTTAGGTGATTTTAAATGTATATTTAAATTTCTGGAAGCTTTATTTAATATAAAGAGATTCCTTAAGTGCATGTCTTTTTAGAGAAGACAAAATCTTTTATTCAGAGAAACAAATGCTCTAAATACTGGGTTTGGTATGGTTTAGTTTTCCATTTTAACCATACTGATCATTTTTACAGTACTCCAGAAGCTTTCAGGATTCACTCAACATAATGAATGTCTGCTTATAATTAAGGATTTTTTTTTCCTGGAAACAGTCCAGTTATTAAAATCGCAGTTTTACTACTGCCCAACATTGCTTCAATATACTTCCTCTGTCTCTGTTAGCAATTTTAGTGACAGATTTAAACATTATTACTTAACATCTCAGGGGTAGTGAAGATTTTGGATTACTCTGAGAGAAAACAGAAGGCATTTACCCCCAAAAATGCTGATATAAAACATCATTCATAGAATACACCCTATATATAAGCAGAAATAGGAGTTACAGCGTAGTAATGCATGGAAGTTCCATAAAGGAGCTCAAATAAATATATTTACCTATTCCAAAAATTAAGAGTGTTCTCTGCATAAGATGTCCAGAATAACCTAAAAAAAGGGGGGGTCATATACTTAAGTAAGCTAAATATTTGCTTAGTATCAGTTGTGTAGAAATTATATTTGACTTATTGTGTGATTTTATTCTGATATTTAAAGCTCTTTTCCTTAATAACTTAAAACATTTGTTTGAAATTCAGGTGGAAGCAATGGGAGAGGGTTTTTGTTTTTTGTTTTCTTTTGTCTGCCTGGAAGAAGCATTAGCTTCATCAGTGAGTGCAGAGCTAGTAGCAATTTATCTCATATGGAAATCCCACTGTCTAAAATACAGTAAACACTACAAACCAGTGTTGGCAAATTAGAACAAAAAAGAGCTGACCTTATCCTTTTATTGAACTAGATTACCTCTAAGAAATGAACAGTACAAAATTTGGGAAAAGACATTTTCAAATAAAGAATAATAAATATAGTGAGTACAAAACCAATGCATTATTCCCAGAATTTGAATTGATCAGCCTGTTATCTTCAATCTAGCAAGGACATTTCTCTAGGGATGTGAAATTGCTGTGGTACATGCTCCAAACAGAATCCTGAATAGACTGCCCAAAGACAGACTCATAATGTGATATATCGTTTTCTCTTGCCATATTCTCTCCTTTTTATTGAAAGTGTTTGAAAAAATAATGAGATTTAAATGGCTGCCTCATAGAAGCTATATTTTAATAATCGTTAAAAATCATTATCTTCCTAATAAATCTGTAAGAAAAATGATTATCATTTTCTTAGTATTATTTTGACACCAGAAAATCTATCTGTGCAAACTTGCAAATTCTGATTGATTTTATATAATCTCTGTATCACTGAATTTTTCTGTGTAGACTGAATCATTTGCTAATAGAAACTGTCACATACTACATAGAAGTCGTTACAGAAATATCAAGGCTCAGAACTGTGACTAGGACAATCTTACTCATATAGTGAGTTGACTACACAGGGTAGTTGAGCAGCAGGAAACAAAAATTTTAGTGTGCATGGCAAGCTGATGGTAAAAAAATCATTAGATGTTAGTAATTCTGAGGAGAGGCTTTAAAGATGAAGAAAATAGGCACAGCAGAAAAGGGAACGGGAGAAGTTATTTTCTTAGTAGCACTGTCTCCACAACCAGGACAGAAAAGGAATGAGCAGGGGGAAAGGAAAGGGCTTGTGGCAGATTCAGAACAGTAGCACTGAAACTAATGCAAAATCTCTGTTTTCATAGCAGCTGCATGCGTTCAAAATGTCACCTCTCATGCTGAGAAAATCCGTGTCTAACACTCCTACAAAATCTGTGTGACTACAACCACCAAGCCAAAAAGCTAGTGCCTAAACTCTGAAGAGTCCAGTCTGCCAGAACAGAACTTGTGCCCTCAAAGGCTGAGGATGGCATCTGAGCAGCCAATAAGTGGAGAAGCAGAGGTGTACTCATCGAGACTTGACAAGATGGCTTGACATCAAGGCTTGACTAGATGGTCTCTTGGACATAAACGTTAGCACAACAACTTATACAGCTATAAGAAGGCTTATAAAGCTACAACTCTTTAAAGAAAGTTTTGTAAAATAAAATCTCTTATTCTTAGACTGAGAGCTAGAAGTATATTATAGTCTGGTACCAAAAAGGCAGACAGCATTCATGAAGATGAATAGCCCAAGAAAATAACACAGTGTTGTTAGTCCATTGCCCATCACTGTAATTCAGGGCCTGTAAACTGTGCCTATTACCACCTGCTTTGTCAGGATGAACAGCTGCTTCAAATAGAGTATGTCCTGGAAAGCAGTGGGTAGGCAACACAACTCTCAGAGCTGCATATAATACATCTAGAAAGGTTATGGGAGCTCGTTAGTTTCCCATTTTAAAGAAAAAATCAAAAGCTCTGCTTTTGAGGAGGGACTTTGATGTCTGCTGTAGATAGCCTTCACATCTTCTCTAAGGGACAAGGAATATTAATAATAATGGCCAAAATAAAATTTACAAAAATGTGAATAAAAGCAAATCAAGAAAGCACTATAATTTTGAGATGACCCTCAGTCCTAAAAATAAAATTCATAAATGCAAAATCACAAAATGTGACACATCTCAAGGGGACTATGTCCCCGGATGATTACATTTGTCTTTGCAGTATGTACTCATACTATTTATTGATCTAGATTAAATTTTATGAGTTCCCAGACAAATATGACGTCAGAAGACAAAGTTTCACAGACATTTGGCAGCCTAAGACAGAGTACAAAAAGTAGGTAAAGACATAAGAGAAGTCAAAAGACAGGATGAGGTGATGATAGCAGTACCTGTGATACAGTCTCCCCACCCAAGCAGACTGAGTTAAGTTTCTTAGACATTGCTGAAAAAGAAAGTTTTGAAAATAAAAGTTTATTTTATGAATATCTATGGGAGCTTCATTCAGGTAGAGAATGCTGGAGAAGCTTTGTTTGAGAATGTAGCAGGTGGCTGAAGATGGCAGTAGGTCAATCAGATGCACCTACACAGTGCATAAGAGATGATAGTGTGAGAACAGACCACAAAGAACCTGGACAGCAAAGACAAGTGCTCATTATGTAGCTCAGTAACCAACTACAAGGATCTGTCATTGATACCTCACCTGAGATCTTGCAGGGCAGCTGAAGCGCTATCCTGCACTCCAGCAGCGCTTCCAGCGCTGTCCCGGATTGGGCAAACTGTGTAACTTAAGCACATTCTTTAAAGAGTGCAATTATCCCTGTTGTAATGGTTCACTGGCCTGTGCTTAAGGCACCTCACTCTAGAAGACTTTCTTCTTTTTTTAAACACACTCTGAAGAAAATGCTAATAAATTTAGAAGAGTTCCTTTAAAAGCATTCCTTTGTTGCTTCAAGTCCATTCTACATGAATATCAATAATACACTGATATTAAATAAATTTAATAACCTGCTTTGAGTAAAGTACTACTATATTTTTTTTCCTTTTGTTGGAGTTCCTAATAGGAATTTAAAATTCCATTTTTTTCTTCTGAATGCAAACGCACAAGACTGTTTCACCAGCCTCGTTAGACTTCAGATGCAATCTCCAATCTGTTGGATTTTGGGTGTTTCATATGCATGCTGGGGAAGATGATCTGGAAGTTGCCACTTTGGGTCTCTTCCTTAGCAGTAAGTAGAGGACATGGGAGATATAGAACTGGAGAATTCTCACCAAGCCATGGAAATCTTCCAGAAATGCAATGACCTTTAGAAACTGCTACAAGAGTAGCACCACAGTCTTGCCGGATGTGTTCCCTTAGCTCTCATAGCATCAGCCTGTTGATCTAAACTACCTGTTTTACCTGCTAAGGTCATTCACTCCTCAGGTTGCCAAAAGTATTTATCTATGATATTTAACATTTACAAATAAGAGTGCTTAAAAATTACATTTAGACAATTCTATGCATATTTTTTTTCCTATGTGCAGGAATATAAGATCGATATTTCACCTGTGAAAGTTGATAACATTACCACAAGCAGTAAAAAGCAGCAGCTTTGGTAGAAAAGTCCAGAAAGGAACCAGAAATCATTTCTTTGAAATATAAAATCGTTCATTTTAAACTGAATCAGTAGAAAATAGATTTAAAATTTTAAATATTTATTTCAAAAATGAATAGCTAATGCCATAACAAGTAATACATCTGTTGAGGGAAAAAAAAGACATACTTAAAAGATGTCTTCTTTCATCTATGTTCACTCTAAATTACTCTGAGTGCAAAATAGCTGTAAGCTGAGTAGTTGCCCTGGAGCATGCAAATCGCAGAGCTGTACTGAAAATGCTGAAGACTGAATGTCCTTTGGAATGTAAAGCACAGAGAACCACAATAGCAGAAAGTAGCAATCCAATTGTAAATCAGCAGCCCTGCTTTTATATTCCTGACAAACATCCGATCCAACACTTGGACATGTGCACAAACGAGTTTAGATACTACTGCAGCTAGGTGATCCCATCCTTCCTGTTGGCTCCTTAAATTCCTTAAAGGCATTTCCCTCCCCTGTCTCTTTCCCACCACAGAGACCAGCAGCAGATGCTCTCAATATTGCACAGAGAAGATTGAACAGGCCTCATTTGCTTCTTAGTCGTTTTGTTCAGTTGTAGGCCACACTGAGAGCAAATTCAGAAGAAAAGATGACAAAAACGTGCTTTTGCAATACAGGACAATTGTTTCTATATAAACTTACAGCTGGGAAATGCCTATGCTGTAGCTGAAATTGAAAAATCAGTACTTTTATTCTTTGTAAGACAACAGTTTTTAAGTAACATCATTTGATTGAAAGATCTCTATTGAGATTCTAGACAGTGCAATTAAAAGACGTGCTTTTTGTAAAATGAATTTCTAGTTCTCTAAAAAAATATATTTATTTTTACTTTATTCTTTCTCTATCTTTAAAATACATATTTCCAACTTAATTTCATTTTTGGATGTTCATCTCATGCTCCAATTCAGGACTTTTGAGTACTATGTATTCAGTAATACAGGGTAACATCTACATGAATAGCATAAATGCAATAGTAAAAGTTGGAATGAAGCATAGAGAACCATTTGCTATTCTGAATTTATCTGCAATCAAACTTCAGGTCTGAGTATTCATACTGCAACAGAATCTACATCTTTTCTACTGTATATGTTTTTAAAAGCTGATATGCATATCCCTAAAGGTAGCCAGTTACTGCAAATGGCATATACAGTACAGCACAAGGATTTGGGGTCCCTTGTCTCAGGTTATAGACTACACAATTTTTCTTTGAAAGATTTGTAATGAATTATTAAATGAAAGAAAAAGTGTTATTCACATTACCTGGAGTTCACTATAAAGTGTGAGTTCAACCTCACATATTGTGCTAGTTTCACTTCAATATCAAATTTTACAGTTCCAGGGCCTCGTAGATAACAAAATTAGCACACATTAATCCCTTAATCCTCTCTCTAATTACTATGAAATCTAGAATCATTAACATCTTCAGTCATTTCTGACCGGCTTGTATAATAGCATGTCAGGTTTTATCCTGTATGCCTAAATTGTAGGCACAAACACTGCAAAGTGTGATAGACCCCAGATGAGGGGACGCTGACTTCCCCAGCAGACATTATGAATATTACATGAGTGTAGTGTAAGTCTTAAATATAGCATTTGGTTCTGAAAACAGTTTATTATGCAAGTAAAGCACTTTGTCCAAAAGACTCAAGAAATAAAAGCCCAAATACTACTTCTCTTTATAACAAGTTTTTCCAGGTACACTCATTTTTCTTATCAGTTTCCCTGTTACTCTTCAGAGTCCTGAAAGGTTCTGAGTTTCATTCTGTAATTCTATCTGCTTTACTAGACATGGTTGAATTACTCAGTAAGCGGAGGCTAGTTTAACAGCTAGTTACCTGCATATAAAATGTTTGCTCTGTTTAAATGTCTGAGGATGCAAGTTCTTCAAGACTTGAAGATTCTCCGACTGGAAGTAAAATTTAAGTTTTTGAGGAGGAAAATAAATACTTCAGATGTTGATATTTCTTTTTCCTTGGCAGGTGGCAACACCCTGGAAAAGTGTACAGCAGTCCTGCACAAGAGAAAATATATTTTAACAGGGCTAGAAAAAAAAATCAAAAGCGTGGAACTTGGTGTTTATATGTTTGGTGGGGTTTTGTAGGATGAGGGAGTACTTGATTTGGAGATGCCCTAGCTGATGTGCTGTACTGCTTTCTCATGTCATTGATTAACCCGGTGTTATACTGCGAAATTCCAATGCATGATAAGCAAAAGTCACAGTATTGTCATCCAAGGCAAAAGGTCTTAAGAGGCAAGAAAATACACAGACACAATTCTTAGACTAGACCGTTGTTTTTTAAATTGTTTTCAGCAATGAATCCATGTAGACAAAAGAGGCTCTCCACTAAACCTGCATCCTCACCGCAACATAGTGCACAACAGCGTTACCTGAGCATTTAGACAGGAAAAGAAAAGCAGTAGAGCCCTCTGACAGGGATGATTTAATAGAGTTTGTCTTGCTACCCCCGCCAGTTTTCTTTAAAGGCAGTTCTTATAACTCTGCATGGTACTGACATGTACTCCATGCTTAAATCATTAGGAGCTGCATCAGTTGACGAGCTCAGGCTCAGAAAAGGGACAGTGTAGCCTGTTTTCTGCTCTAGAATATCATAAAGCAGTTGCGGGTAATGAGGGAGACTCAGAGGCTTGGTGGTCTGACTCTGCAGAATAAATATATTCCTTTGGATCACCTAGCATCTCTAAAGCATCTTCAGTATTTCCCCCTAACAGCTTGCTTACATGGCATCCTGCTCAGCACCAAGTCTGGTTTCATTGTGGTATCCTGCTTGCTCTTCCCTCGAAATGGCTATAAGAATGCTCTTTTTTATCCAGATCACAATGATCAAATGAATTACTATTTAATTACTGAGGAAGAATTTCATCATAGGATATCTTTTTATAAATGCTCATAGCACAAGCAACAAATAAAAAGTAACCAGAACTCACAAGAGAAAACTCAGCTGGTTTAGGACAAATCTGAAAATGTAAGATAAAATGGAAAAGAAAACGCTGGTCATCCTATAATCTCCTACATGTTCCTGGATATATTCTACAATGTAAGATTATATTGCATGCTGATATAAACTCTATTTTTTGATACCAATTAATCTCGTGGTAAGCAATCTGCCTACACATATAAAACATAAGTCACTGTTCATTTTTGCAGTGGCCAATCAGTGAAGACATGCTATATGTTACTTAGAACACATTTTATCTAAAACATATTTTTATCAAAAAGATAATGGTAAACCAACCTACATTACAAATATTCAGTGCTTACAAAGTACTCAGTAGGCAGCAGTTCCTAAGATGTGTTTCTTGACTATTTCTTACAGAACCCAACCTGTGAATATAAGATTTTTGACCTTTTTTTTCTGAGCACCTTGAGACTGATCTGTGCAGACAGTATAGAATTCAATAAGGAAATAAAAAGGCTGATAGTGAGCTAGTTTTAAGGGATGTTTCTAAGGTCAGTGTCACAGAATAAATAAATGCTATCAGACTTCTCTTCAGAATTCCTATTTGTTCATTAATACTTTCCCCCCGACCAAAAAAGGCCCACCTTTCTCATCACTGCCCCTAAGTGAGAGCACTAGCTGTACAACTGACCGCTATGGCATGTCTGGAGGTCTCGGAGATTTTAAAGCCAGGATTACTGAGGCTGTGATTTCTGCTGCAACCACAGGAGTTCATTGCTGCTCTATGTTTGACTTAACAAATCTTTTTCAGTTATTGTCTAATATTTTATTACATTTAGCGCATTATACCTTAAAATAGATCTCTATCCCTGAGGTCAGCAGAAGTCTTTCTTTTCTCTTCAGTACAGATGAGATTAGACTTATAAAGGTGTATTTTCACGTATCTGTAGAATCAGATTTCCAGTTTGTAAATGTTTTTATATTTCGAATGGGTACTGATTCCAAGCATGAACATGCAAGGCAACAGAAGGCTCGAGAGATGTACGCCACAGGCTTAAACCCAGCGCTGGAGGCAAGTAAGAACAGAGGTAATACAGATGAAATAGCACACAATGGGCTTGGAAGTACATTCTTTAGTCCCAGACATGTTAGGCAGAAGGAGAGCATAGCACAGTGCCCTCCAGCATTGTGGAGGCAGGTAAGGAAATGACAAGAATATGAAGGAAAATCTGTGGAAAATATGGATAGCATTATGGGGAAAAGACACAGAAAAAGCTCTTATCCATCAAAACTTGGAATGGTTTGAATTATCTCTCTATTGCAGTAAGGCAAATCAAGGCTTATGCCATAGAATCAGTCAGTGGGCATGAATGTCAAAACACTTGGGAAAATTTTGTTGCTTCATCCACAAAATCTTCTCTTAAATCTACTTTTTTTAACCAGATACTTCTCCTGACTGGAAATCAGTAAACAGTCTCAGATCTACTGAACTCCAATTTCCCACAGACTGTCTCAGTAGATCCGTGCTAAAATAGCTGAGACCTTTTTGCAATGCCTCCAGTTTTCCTCCACAAAGCCCCCATGGGCATTATTTACATCTTTTCCCATGTCTCTAAAATATCTGCTAGTGAAGAGAGGGAGCTCGTGCTGTGTCTCTTCCTGAGGTACGTCTGTGCTGACCGGGCAGCCAGTGCTTGTGCTGATGGACCAGATGGCATCTAAATGGAGAAAGTACCTCTTGAGCTCACATTGCAGTCCCCTCTGTAACAAGGACAGCGACCCTGATTCTCTTTCTTGTCCAGCCACTGATCTCCAGACCTTTGAGACTTTATACTCTCCTGACAGATTTGGTTGAATTTAGCCAAGTTTAAAAGTTACTGAGGCAAAAATGATAGGAAGAAAGACAGAAAGAGACAGACAGCACACCTACATGAGACTCATTTTCTTGGCAAATCAAGATGAGCAGGGAAAATTCGGAACCTGGAGTTATATACACTGTGAGCCTATGCGTGTGTATGATTAGTTTTCATTGCCTCCTTTCATCTCTTTCTGACTGATGCTCATATAATGAGGGAGGCATCTGATTTTTCTTTCCTTATCTTTTAATTAGTACAGCACACTCTCATTCTAGCAAGCCACCAACGCCAGCAATTAATGCAGAGTTATTTGTTTCCTCAAGGCCTTTCTTACATTACTCATATTTCTTCGGCCTCACAAAGATAAAATCTCTATCTCAAGAAAAGAATATTATTTTTTTGATAGCACAGATGGGTAAATTGTGCCAAGGAGGACTGTCTGAGGATGCCCCCTGTTTTGGAGCTAAGTCTGCGATTTCAAGTAAGGATCTCTGGACTTGCAAACCAATATTTACTCCACACTACATGTCCTATCTGCCAGTGCTGCCAGGGGCTACTACTGCCCCAGCACCACCGCCCTGGCTCAGTCCTGACAGAAGCTTGGGCACATGCGTTATCCAAAGGGTAGATGTGGCCAAAGAGTTTGGCCTCACTTTCCCTCTTCATTTCCAGAGATGCCATCTGTTCTTCTTGGTGCTGCTTTGATTTACACTTTCACAGATCCAGTCTTAGACTATAATTTTCATGTTTACCTATTATTTTTGACATGCTGCCAACATTGTGTTGACGGTGCAACTGAAAATCATCATTTCCTTCCTGTCAGACTTAATCTCTCCATCAAATCTGAATGGAATTTCATTGGGCAAGGATAATGCACTCCTCTAGCCACAGGACTTTCTCTCTGCCAAATTTCTGAGGGCTTCCACAAACCAGAAAAGTTCATAAATATTCTTTAGACAGAGAAAGTAAGCAACCTAAAAAGAGAGATCACTGTTCTTGTCATGATAATAATATTAGCTGAAGATTTCATTTCATTTCTTAGGAAGATTCCACTTGCAGCAATCATCTATCTTGCTGAGAAGGAGCTAGAGTGTTTCCCCAGTAGACCCCATTAATTCTGTTGAGTGGCATGGGAGGCTTTCAAGAGCTCCCTTCTCATCCCATCCTGCAGTCTTCCTGAAGGCCAGCTACATCACAGGGAATTCACAACTTGATTTCACTCGTTTGATGATTGGATTGGTGATATAGGGTACACTATCTTAGCTTTTAAAAATTATCCTTTTAGTATCCTTTTTGAAAGCAAATGAGGTTTACTGTTTTATAAATCTGATTAATTCCTCCCTTCCTGCCACTGAATAATTTTGTAAAGATTCTGTATGTGGAGGAAACAAACAAAAAAAACCTTTCACCTCTCATTCCACAATTATCATTTTTCCTTTGAAACGCTACCTAAGAAAACAAATTTTTTTTATCTTAATAAAATTAATATTTTTACAGCCCTCATTGCCTTTTACATTAGGGCGAGTTAAGGGCAGCAGGCAGCTGTGAAGAAGGTAAGCACTCTGCCTTGTGCCAGCCAGGAGAGTCACTTCGGCCACACACTCAGTTTCCTCTGGCTCTGCCCAGCTGTACTTTCAGGATTGCCTGGGAACTCGAAGGTCTGATTTGACTCACATCGTATTTACCCCAGTTTAATTTCTATGATTTAAGAGTCTGTTCTTTATCTACTCTAGTAGAAGAGCAGAATCAAACTTTTGGCCTCCTGAGAGTGTTCTTCCTTCTCTGTCCTCTGGCTAAGTGTTATTAGGATCTCTTGTAATTATTTGTTGCTTTATTTTTACACATACGTGTCCGTGGCTCAAGCTACTTTTCAATATCTTCCAGTAAGAAATGCAGCAAACTAACATAAAAGGCCTTGAAGTCTCTCCAAGAAACATGAGAGAACTAGTTCTCAGTGTGACACAATTCTTGTCAAATCTAGATTTCCCTCTACTTCTCAATCTTCCCCCAAACTAGGTAAAAAATACATACAATATCCCCTTATCTAAAATTCCAGGGGCTGTCCTGTGGGCATGTAGCCTATATCTAATAACTCCTTTGCAGATATCTCTTAGTCTGCGTTGTGAATTAGTTTGCATTACTACAAGTATCAGCATTTCTATAAATAACTATGCTGCTGAAATTGCTCTTGTCAGTATAGAAGTCTGATTTTATTCACTTACTACAGATATTTGCTTACCTCTTTCATAGGTGAGCATGCTGTTAAGATGCATGTTGTGTGTATATGATTTTGTGTCTGATTTTAGCATTCTCCTATTCTTAGCGTAGTAGTAATTTCCCTAGAAGAAAAACAAATTCCTACTTTCACCTGGGATGAAAGATGAACTACAAGGCATCACTCAGTTGAATAGCTTTTTCGTGTAATTCTACATTTTAAATAAAGCAGCAGTCTAAAGGCCTTGCTATAATGGAAGGCTTCCCCCACTTATATAATAGGTCGCGCAGACAGGCAGCTACTTCAGAGGCTGCCACTGAAATTCAGACAGAACTAGTTCGGTCAAAAATACCATCCAGAATAATAAGCTTCCAGCGTCTGGAGCACAAATCCAAAGGGTCCCCCCTCACCCCCCTTTGCTTTCTATTTGTTTCCTCAGGATGCCCCCAGCTGAAGAGCAAAATGAAACCAGGCAAAGGAGAGGAACAGGCCTGACTTTGTCCTTTCACCATGGCACGCATGCGGCTGGCATTTGCAGGAACCTGCTAGCAGGAACTCTAAACTCTACAAATAAGTGTCACTATGGAAACTAATCAAATGAACAGAAGTATGAAAGAGACCGCCCCAGGAACATGTCTAAGAGGCATAAATATTACTATCAACAAATTCTTTAGTTTAAAGGGCCCCACTGGAAAGGTTAAGCAAGCTGGCCAGGTGCCTCAGGGCTCTGGAGCAAGTTCGTGACTTTTCCTCACCAGGTCAGTGGCACCTGGGAGCACTGGGAATTTGCAACGGGAGAACAGAGCCTGCTTGGTTCTTATGTATCCCAGAGCTCTTGGCTCCAAGAAAAACCCTGCTTGCACCCTCCAGGAGGATGGCTTTTTGGCAGACTGCTTTGTCTCTGACAGCTCCTGAGGCTCAGGATAAAGAGCTGGGGAAAATGGCAACTCAAATACAAATTAGAATTAAAGCTTTTAAACAAGATAGATTTGTTGGCCTGGAAGCCAAAAATGTGTTTTATTTCAAATTTATACATAATATATACTTTTTCTTTTGTAGAAGATTTTCAGTCACTTGTCTAAAACAAATGTTGACCTCATCATCTCTTTTGTGCTGTTAGCATAAGGAACTCTGTATGCACACCTCACCTTTACTGATTTGTAAAATAATGTGTAAGAAATTCTAGTTATTCATAAGCAAATAGTAAAATTCATGCTTCTACTGACCCAGAGCAAATACCTTTGTATTTAAATATATCCCATGCTGTAGAGTGCCCTGTTACAGCATCATGATGCATTATAAATAGTCAACCTTTTGAAAAGAAGAAAGAAACCAAACCTCGAAGTTTGTATGGAAGCCAGTAAATGTTCTTATCCAGACTCAGTGGTGGAACAGAAAGGTAAGCATGTAGTCTGACTTTGATCAAGTAGCACCTTCAGGCAGCCATAACCTACTCGTGACCTTCTACTTCTCAGATCACTGAAAATAATCTTTAAAGTACAACATCCAGCAAATTTTGGAAGAGAACAGCAGGATAGTCAACAGCTGAGTCTGATCAAAGACAACATTAGTTGAATAAGACTAAAATATGAAAAAATATAATTTTGTTGAACATTACCAATGGCTACTTCTTAGTTTTGCTCTTTCAATAGTAATTGGTAATAGAAAAATCCTCCAAAGTCAGACACATTTACTATTTATTTGTGATCAATTTGGCTGGAACTCACTAAGAAGAGAATAAAAGTACTTCTGAATATTTGGCTCTTTGAATCACCATGACAGGTTGCCCCATGCAGAAATAATCACTTGTGACATTTTCTTGCTGATGATGGGCCAATTCAGGAAAATTCACAGGCTGCAGTTTGAAAAGGCTCATTTTACTGGAAATCAGAGAATTTATGACATGGAGGGAATTATACATGAACTGTAAAAGAGATGTAGTCAGAAAGGTGATTAACATGGACTAATTGACAGACATTTTTCTCCAACTGTAGATTGAATATGAAATATTTAGTCCAGTGGGCATTGCTAGGAGGTACCAACTGAGTGTCCTTCCTAGATATGGATTTCACAGTCTTTTGGTAGAAGGACATATGGCCTATAGATTCCATGCAAGTTTTTTAACACCACTCCTTGCAGCCAGAATAAGCAATACAGGTCTCCAACGACTGCAGGAGAAAAACTGCAACATCAAAGTTACAAGATCTGGTGTTTGTTTACACATATACTTAGCTATGGTATTTATTCTCTTTTAAGTGAAAGAACTAGTTCTATCTCACTTTGCTCCTCCCAGTGCCTATGATCTAGTTTCACAGTATACAGAAGTAGAGACCAGCCAGAAAACTTCCATTTCAAACATTCTAGCCCTGCCGTTAGCTGGTGCTAACTAGCAGGAGTTTGCAGGGAGGCTGTTGTAGAGCCTGCTCCAGCCTGCTGCCATCTGAAGAGCTATCATCTGATGGAAGTGCCACAGGTCCTGTCCACTCCCATGCACTGAAGAAGCAGATTCTTTTTTTCTTTTCCCCTGATGTTCCAGACATTTTTTTTCCTGCAGTCTGGTCTTGAACTGGCAAGAGGTTTGACATAAACTGTTTCACTTTGGATCTGAGAGAGTCATACAGGCCTCTCTTTACAAGATCATACTCGTCATGCAATGTTTTCCCTATGAAGTTACGCTGTCGGAGCCAAAAAAAGCAGCCACATCACAGTAGAGGACCCCTTAAGTTTACAGTGTTAAAATACATAATCAAAAAACATAGTTTGAATAACTATAAAAATGATCGAGTGAAATTCTTTGCGTTTTTAGCCATTCTTTTCTCTTTTCTATCAACACAAATAATTTAAATACTAATACATTTCAATGGCCCTCCCTCCCCCCAGCTCTGACTCCTTGATACTTAGTATAATTGAGTATAAAGGTTTTCTGTGCTTTATAAAATGTTCCTGGAGTAGGTACTGAATGCACTTGCATATCCAGTAGCACACACAATATTTGCAAAGTGAAGAATTATATCGGTGGCAGTTGTAGGCGGAAAGTCAGAAGAATCTGCTGCATGATGGAGACAGCACTTCAGGAGCCAGTTTGTGTAACAAAGCTTCCTCCATCATTTCCCAGCCTTTCATTCACTTCAGTTTCCATGTTTTTAGGAAAAGATGGAAAACTTCCCTGTTTCTTTGAGCTGGGAAAATGAACGCTGTCAAGGCAGCATCCTCCCCAAAGAGAGCCCGGATTTGTGCTGAAGAGTGGCACCATCTGCTGGATACAGCACGCAGGACTTGCCGAAGGAAGGGTATCCATCTTCCCAGCACCCCAGCTGCCACAATTTTTCTTTGCTGGGCTGGATGCGTGGGCATTGCTTTGGTACCACATTCGCTCTGGTGTCACTCTGACACTGCAGGAACTCTCTGATTGTTCCCTTGTTCCAATATTACAAGAATAAGGCAAAAAATAACCTGCTGTGCTTAAATATCCCTCTGACATCTTCCTTCATCTTTCCTAATTTCATACGGATGCTGTGCTGCATATTTTACATGGGTTTGCAACACTGAGGATTAAATAGTTTAAATTGTATTCAAAAATGCAGATTTACACTGTTAACCTCTTTAATCAGAGGGTTAGGTTTCTATAGATGTGTCTCTCTGTAGAGCTGCAGAATTGCAGGAATACTATATTGAAGCTAGATTATTATTAGCGATGTTATAATACATATTACCAAAATAGTCTAACAAAAAGGAGAGGAGAAAAAAGGAATGAAGCCTAAAATAGAATAATAGAATGCTTCATTTTTATGTCTCTTTTCCTTTCCTTTTATAGTCACAGGATTTTCTCCTCAATCTTTTTCTCAGAAAACTTTAGAAATAAAAATCTGAGACTCTCTCAAGTCATTTAATTCCAGGAATTTTGCCTTTCTGACAAACACCATCTACCCTTAAACTTTGTAATAATGCTTCCAGTCACATGGAAAGTTGCTGAAGTCAAGAGAAAAAAAATAGAGAGTTGTGGAAAAGATCTGGTTATCTGCATACAGTCCAAAGAGGGAAATAGAGACAAAAAAAAAAAAGAAAAAAAAAGGGGGGGTCCAATAACTTTGCTTTTATGGACAATGAGAATTTCTATCTATGCAATCTGTGCTAGAGGCAACAAAGATTTCCGGACTACTCATCTATACCTAAATTTGTAATCTCTTTAGGCTTTGAGCCAACTGTTTGAAGATTTTAGATGAATGACCTTATGAGCTAAGATATCAGTGGTATTGCTATTACACTCATGCAGGCACATGCCTTCCACTTAGCTCTTTCTTCATATTGATGTGGAAATCAATCCCAGGCCTAAATGAAAAGTGTATGCTTCCTTGATTGTTTGATTCTTTGGATATACTTTATCAAAGTTATTGAAATAATAGTTTATGCACTTGGCCAGGTAGAGACATTTTAGGCCTGACGTTTAGCGCTCAGCCTTGGGAACCTCTCTGCACACTCTTCGGCTGCACGCTAAGCACAGCCTGTGCAGATGCTTCTGCCTCAACGGCTTCTAGTCCACGCTGAAGCACAGTGGCTCATTAAGCCCATTTGTCATATTATTCTCAATCAATCCTCAAAGCTAACATGAGGATGACTTTTACATACTGCAGTGAAGCACGTGATTCAGCACCAAACTGAAATCTAGATCACTCTGATGAAAGAAGAAAGGATGAAATAAAGCAGAAAGTTTTCCACACGGCATTGTAAAACAAACACATGGACCTAGCACTTCACTGCCATCCTACAGAAGGACATAAAGGTGGGAGTCATTACCTACTTGCACAAAGTTTCAGAGCCATGCACTAAAACAGAACACATATTTTCTAGCCCTTGCAGAATTCAGTCTTGTATACTCATTGCTAGAGGCAAGTACCCGGGTTGCCAGCTCCTTGCAGTCTTGTTCTCCCTTTGGCCACTCTGGCTCGCAGGTGCTGTCACTGGCTGCAAGGGTCCACAGGCCCTTCAGGGCCTGCACTGCCTACCCCAGGGTTTGCTTCTTGCCCCAGCACTCCCAAACTTGCCTTGATCACACAACAGCCTTCCTTTCCGGGACAGGTCAGAAGAGAGCGAAACTGATACTGGTGANACAGGCCCTCCAGGGCCTGCATTGCCTACCCCAGCACTCCCAAACTCGCCTTGATCACACAACAGCCTTCCTTTCCGGGACAGGTCAGAAGAGAGCGAAACTGATACTGGTGACCCCCTGTACCCAGGAAGGCCGGGCCAGCCTCATGGTTTGAATCACTTAAAGTTAGGATCAGTCATGATCCTGTTTTTTCCTGGTGAATATTTGATTATTTCCACTATACTGGATCACGTGTTATGTATAATATGCCCATCATACATTTTTCAAATGGTTAATTGCTTTATCCAGACACCAAGCGTAAAATCAAATTCCTTTGATTAGCCTCACACATTCCATTGATGCCTGAGCCGCACTACCACAAGGGCTGCATCTGGATGTTTCCCCAGNAGGAAGGCCCGGCCAGCCTCATGGCTTGAATCAAAGTTAGGAATCAGTCATGATCCTGTTTTTTCCTGGTGAATATTTGATTATTTCCACTATACTGGATCACGTGTTATGTATAATATGCCCATCATACATTTTTCAAATGGTTAATTGCTTTATCCAGACACCAAGCGTAAAATCAAATTCCTTTGATTAGCCTCACACATTCCATTGATGCCTGAGCCGCACTACCACAAGGGCTGCATCTGGATGTTTCCCCAGTCACAAATACTTGTTGTATGTCCGCTCCACGGCTGATATCTCTGACCATGAGCAGCTCACGCAGATCTGATATCTTCTGATATCTCTCAAGAAACCACACAAGGATAGAAATGCATAAGATTCAAATTTCTGCAGTTATGAAATGCATCTAAGTATTTAGACACAGATTTTCTGGACATACTTTCTTCTTCTCATTGCTTTCACCTAGAAAGACATTTGTACAACGTCTCCTTCCAAGGAGAAGGGAGTCAGATGGAAATAGGTACCTGTACCTGTACTCCTGGAGGAGGCTGCAAACAAGCAGCTGTGAGAGTCACCCAAACACGGATGTCATGGGATCATAGGATAATTCAGGTTGCAAGAGATCTCAGGAGGTCTCTAGTCCAAACTCCATCTCCATCTCAAAGCAGTCCACACTGACCAACCAGGTTGCTCAAGGATTTGTCCAGTCAAGTCTTGAAAAACCACCAGGTGACCTCCTTTCCATCAAGCAGGAAAGCTATTCCAATGCTTTATTATCCTCACAGTGTTTCTTTTTTTAATTATTCAGTCTACACACGGAATGTCTTCACGGACAGACTAAAAGCTCTACCTGAAGTGTGATCTACTGGGCCAAAACTCACCTAGATAAAGATATGTTCATAGCAATCACCTGCTCAGCCCTGTCGCAGCTCCTACATCCTTGCACGCTAACCTAGCCATGCAATCCTGGGATTACAGGCAGTTTGCAGCCTGTAATCCCAACATGACCGTGGAGATAACGTCCACAGCAGCACCAGCTCAGCAGAGCTGAAGCTTAGGTACCTGATAACCCACCCCGTTGCTTCATTTCTCAGCTGAGGGTTGTAGGAGTTTTATTCCCTCTCAGACAGCTAGGCTGCTAGTAAAATGAATGAAAAACAAGGTAATCTAAATCATCAGTCAGAGAAACCTTGATTAAATTTTGTATTTTCATTTGTTCTGCATTTGTACAGCTTAGTTATTCTGCTAAAGAATGCTGATTTTCCCTGGTTTTTAAAATGATGTTTAGCATATCAAAGCTTTCATACTACAGTTGGTAATTCTCTAATTCAGTAGAATCATAAACCATACCTCATATATATATATATATATATGTACAATTTACTATATATGTATTTAGTTTTACTTTATATCCTTCCATTCATTTAAATATTTCTAGTGAAGGTACTCGTTACTCAGTATTGCTGCTTTTGATATCTCTTGTGCTTTGCTTCTTTAAAACAGAAATGATCAACAGTACAAGATACTCTTATATGAAAACAGGGCAAAAATACCAAGACTTTTTCTTTGTAGGTATCTTAAAAAGAGAATGAAATTTAGAGGACATAGAAAGGTATATGATTTGATCAGTGGCACAGAGAAGACATTTCTGGCCTATCCATTAAATACTACAATAAAGGAACACTTAATTAGATTTAAGATGCTGTAAAACAGTAAAATACATTCCTATTAAACAATGTATATAATTAAATGGTGTAACTCACTGCCACAGGATTACTTGTTGGATACTTGAATGTTGAAAAATATCTTCAATTATTAGGAATGTAAAACACGGGAGCATAATTGATCCCACAGGTCTGTCAGTCCAAGCCTTTGGTATTACAGCAAACCATAATATACAGTCTACTCCTAAATTGATGAAGCACCATTTTAACATTTGGGCAATTTGTCTCCAATTTTTCTAGAACACTGTTCCAAACTCTAAATCTTTTGACCATTGCACACTTTTCACCCTTTCTGGAAAAACTCCCATGTACTTATATCAATGGTTTCCTTCAGCTTGAATCTTTCTTCTCCTTTGCTAGCATTTGTTTCTCAGACATTTCTACAGAGAAAATCACATTTTCTCCAAGGTCATCCATCCATACAGTGTAGGACAGTGCCACACAAGAGATACTCCACCACCTCTGAAGGGATCTCACTGCAGCAGTGTAGCAGCACAGCCAAACTATTAAACCTGCCTCGCTAATGTGGCACACGCTGATGTGATCATCCTGTTTCACAATCTGGAACTCACTTGGTCTTTGCCAGCTTGAGCCTCTCTGCTTCTCTCTGATTTAATACAGACATGTCCTTATGGTAAGAGTCAAGGGAAAACATAGGCACCTACAGTGAGGTTTGGACAGAAGATAGGCACTTTCCAAACAGGTATCCAAAACTGCTGCTTACTCAAGATGCCACAGGCACAAAGGAAGCCTTTTCCAGGAGCCGTGGGAAACCATATCTGCGGCAGCTTCGGTGGCCAGAAGCCCCCCTGGCTCAGCTGCTCTCGCTGCCCATGTGAACCTCTCTTCCATAAGGCCACCTGGTAGCAGAAACAACCCAACTTATGTGAGTCCAAACAAGCAACCCAGCTTCATATTTCCACCTTTAATCAGATTAATGCAATCCAACAGATATCTATAGTGAATTCTGTGATTTCCTCCCTGTGCTTAGAAACTGCATAACATACCACAGAACTGCAATCTGCTCAGAAAACCACTACTGCCACCCACATTTTCACTATCTTCTCAGAATGGTCTCATAATTGTAAAACCAAGGCTGTAAGCCCTTCACTGGCAGAGGGGTTTGGCCTCACAGTTTCCACATGCCAGAACAGTGCTCTCCCCAGGCTACAGGTTTGCTTAGGAGCAGGCAGGGAGGAAGAATGACATTCCCACCCTCTTTCCTCCCTTTGACCTCCATGACTTTGTCAAAGCTGTGCAGCTGGGAACGAGTCTTGGTTGCAAACACATGGACAGAGACTTCAGAAGGCTACTCAGAAGTCCAATGTGTCAAAACCCAGCAAAGAGGCAGAAGATGTGGATCCCAATCATGGATCATTTGGGCATTTTCCATTCAAGTGTTCTCTTGCATGAAAAAGGGATATATTCCCAAAATGAGTTCTCTAACCATTGGATGACAGAATAAATATCCCTCTCTACAGTCCTTCAGGACCTGTATTTGTGTATTTAGTTTACAGTGGTGGGCAATTCTTGCATTTGAAATAATGCAATCACTTTTATCTCAGAAAAGACACAAGAGATATAAAATGGCTTTAGAGACAGATAGCAAATGAACAGAAATATTAAAAAAAGCTTTTAGATAGAGATTGGGACCGTTTAATTAAGAAAGGGAACAGGACAGAAATGAAAAATGTGGAGAAGGAAAAAATAATAAACCAAGTCCTTTTTGTATAAAAGCAGAGACAGAAAGTAACAGCAAGAAACCAAAATCTGACGAAAGAAAACATTTCTTACTTAGAAAAATAAAATGTATTGCTAATAGTCTGTGGAATTCATTCACAAGAATAGGCCAAGTACTCAGGAGAACTGAAAAAATGATGAGATGTATTAAATGTATTCAAAAGCATTTACACATTAGAAGAAAAAATATATACTTAAAAAAGTTAGGCTATAAACCTTTGATCTTCAGGGAATGAGGCTGATTAGGTTCTACAGGGAACCGAAGAGGTAATTGTGCAGCTTTTAATTCTTTCTCCGAAGCTGGCCTCTATGTATGACATTAAATTGGGCCAGATGAACATTTAATGTGGCTGCCACAGGCAGTAACAAAATATTTGGAATTTATTTACCTTGGGAAAAGAAAATGAAAACAGAGAAGAGAAAAGTAAGCCAAAGTGGAAAGAATACAAGAAGAGCAATAAATAATAAAGTGTAAAGAAACACAAATAATAAAAATGATGACAGATTAGGTTCAACAATGTACTGGGTAACGTGCCATTGGAATACAAAAGTGTGATTCGTGAGGATGCAGGTGGCAGACCTGAAGGTCACACTGTGATTTACTTCTCAGAAATATTATAGGAAGAATTGGTCAGTTTTGGAAGATACCAAAACATATCGAGGCACACTTAAAACCACTTGCAGACAACATATGCATACCAAAAAAAGACTTTCCTCAGTTATGTTCTTAAGTGGATGAATTGAGATTAAAAAAGGAATCTGAATTCTGAACATTCACAGAGAAGAAAAACATCTCACCATAAATCCAAATGAAAGAACCAGGTGTCAAAATATAATAAACAAAGGAGAAGACAAAATGAGCCATCTGTTTCATCAAAGAAAAATTTCAAACCCTACAAGACTACAAAACATAAACATTGGGTGATATGAGAAAAGTTTTGGATTCTCAAGGTCTAGAAGATAGAAATCACACCAGTAGTGCTGGAGTTTGTACAAGCGAGATAACATGAAGAACAAACTAGCCACAGTCACTAGCTCTTCCCAACGTATGACCTTCACGTAAGGAACGCTATGCTGGGACCAAGATTTAGACCATAACTGAATAGTCTCCTTGCTCCCCAGCAGTCCTTCCCTGCTGTCATGTGGGGATAGAGCATTCCTGGCTCAGGGTGTGGGAATGCTCTCTGAAGCAACGTCTGCTCAGGCAATTTGGGCTGAGAAAGCCAGCAGCGATGGAAAAATCGGGTCTGGAAAAAACTACTAGCAGAGCTGTAAAAAAGAATGAGAGTTGCACAGAGGGAAGAGGCTGACTGGTAGCAAGGAGGCCGTGCCCTGTCACGTGAGTACAGGATGACCAGAAGGTCAGTCGGGAGACCAAGGAAAGGCCCATTAGGGTGCTAGATGGTGGAAGAGACTTGCACATACGTAGCAAACATATGAGGCTCCAAGGATGAAGAGGGACAACTTTACCTCAGCAAGAAATTTGGAAAGACTGGGAAATATGGATGCCTAGTTTAATAACTGTAAGACTGTTTTGTCTCTCGTTGTTAATTCATCACTTAGCGTTGTCTCAGTCATGTCACATCTAATCACATCTACAGATAGAGCGCAAGCTCTCCAGCAGATTGAGCGTGGTCTGCTACACGCCTGGAAATTGCCCAGCAGAGTTTGGACATTACTGCCCTTTTGTAAATAACAGTATCGTTAAATAATAGGAGTAAATGTGGAAAGCACCACTAACTGCAATAAAGGGAGAGGATGTCAGGTGTATTAGATTAATTTGCTATAACTATACAAGGGATTAGAAAAAAAATGGTCAGCACAATTCTTTGACAAATGATTGAATGCAGGGCCAGACAAAGCTAACAGTGCTTATATTTAACTTACTAATGCTTACTTACTAATGCTACATCTTGTGCACTGCAGGTGACCCCAAGCAATTTAATCAGAACTTAAGCTTTCTTTTAAGGATAAAAAGGAAAATTCAGCCTTCGCAGTTGTGAAAAGAGCTCCCTGAAAGTGAACTACTGTAGTTACATGAATGACCTGCTTAATTTCACTGTCAGTTGACAAGGAGAGAAAAGAAAAAGAAACAAACGAAAAAAAAAAAGAAAGAAACAAAAAATATGAGCTTCCATCATATTTCCTCATTTTTCCCAGATTTCCCTATTTCCCCATTTTCATGGCTTTTGCCATCACACATTTGCCAGTTCGGCAGCCAGATGACACTATACCAAGAGAAAGTTCCGTTTGCCAGGATGTCAAATGAAACAGGCAGTTCAAACATGCCATAAGGACACGATCATGAACTCTCTTAATAGTCTTCTAGCAAACAGAGACCATTACAAACACTTGGCAAAGAGTTACTATATAGCAATTTGTCTAAAATGCAGTTTGCATAGCTCTCCATTAAGAACAATAAATAGCATCATAAATATTTTCTCCAACTGTGCACTAGAGAGAGTAACATGAGTGGAATTTGTGAGAACTGGGTTAACCAGCGCCCAAAAAAGCAAGGAAAAGAACTTAAAAGTAAATTCAGCCGCCTACATGCCATGCCAGTTAAGTTGCTCTGAACTTCCAGGATTGCCACATGGAGCAGGAACATGAGGCAAAGGACTTTTTGAGATTTGTGCACTTCTAGGCAGCAAGTAACACTAGACAAGTTCTCCTACTTCATCTGAAGTGACAACGGTGCCTATGCTTAGGCTACTGAAACTGGTCCTCAGCCTTGCCCATTTCCAGGTGCTTAATCCTGTAATACCCCTTTGGAGAAGAAGGTGCAGAGTGTCCTAGAAGAGAACTCACCCCTCTGCACTCTGTGCAGAACAGAACGCTGCGCAGCTGGTCTGGTTAAAGGTCTTTTAAAGGAAAAGAAATACAGTATATTTTTTATAACCAGATTTTATTTCTTTGCACCTCCTAACACACAAGTTGCTTCACTATCTTTTTGCTTATTTGTCTAGCTGGTTTAGGTGTCAAACACATTCCTTACAGCTTTCCATCACAGACATTAACCTACACATCTAGCTTTGTCTTCCAATTCTTCTTTCTTCAGGTTTGTCTCCCTTCTTTTCTGATTACAACCAAATATATTATACAGTAGAGGGTTTTGCATGGAATTTGAAGGAATTCTGCTGCTAATTTTACCATACCAGGAGTTGATCTTTAATTGCACTCTTTGATATCATCTCCTGGCCACTATTAACTGCTCAATGTGTTCTGAAATACAGGAACCCCTGATGTAGCAAAGTTCTCCGAAGTAATCTGGTCACGTCATAGTGCAGCGTCTAAACATTTATTTGTTTTTTTTTTGTTGTTGTTTTTAATTTATATGACATTTCAATCCCTGATGGACTCAGTGAACCCCAGTTGGTGCTATCCAGTCTCATAGTTAGGCCTGGGAAATGCAGACAAGGAACAAAAGTGACTTTGGCTGCATCCAGCGGTTTTCTTGTTCTCCCATTGCCCAGGAAATCTGCCAAATTACCTGGCCCTGCCAAGACCGCTGCCCGGTGCATTTACATTCAGTGCCAGTTCTTGGGCCATGGCAGAGGGAGGTAGAGCATTGCTCTTAGACCAGCCTTCACCCCCAACCAGGCTTTTTTTTTTTTCTAAAAAAACCAGTATGATTAGACCAAAGTTGCTTCTGCCTCCCTCTCCTCTACCTTTCAGCCAAAATGCAGAGTTGGAGCTATGCTTCACTCCATGCAACTTTCCTCAAGCCCAGAGACTACAGGCAGGAGTTGAAAGTTTATTCTAATAGTCACACTTTGTTTCCAAACACATTGTTTTCCCAGCCTGTCTCCCCAGGAGGTGCCTGCAGGGACAGCAGGGAGCTTGCAACTGAGGTTAACATTTCTTCGTTGCCATTTCCATTTCATCAGCACAGTTAACTAAGGCAATGCCAAAAAATTATACGCACATTTATCATTGCCAAAACATCAGAATATTGCCCTTTCTGTCAACTGTTTGTTGTATTTGTTTTTTATTCAGTAGCAATTGGGAATTTGGCAACAATTTCATCATAACTGGTTCCCAGAGGTTATTTAAATGCAGGAAAGTACTAAGGAAAATTAAAGCCTGTTGGGTCTTTGTTTGTTTGTTTTTGTTTTTTCTTTTAATCTACAATGGCCACTAAAAGCAAACGCTTAAGAATCTTCTATGATTGCAGAAACTGAGATAAATAATTTATTCTCTGAAAGCTTTTGAATCACCAAATTAAAAATAATGCCAAGTGAAGCATTAAAGGAGACATTTGTGATTTGATATGTTGGCTCCTATTCTTTCGATACATACATCAAGTTAATTAATTCTGCAAGTGGTGAAACTTTTAGTCACTATCTTGCTATGATTATCAAGCTGTAATGGGTTTTAAAGAGATGATGATTGAATTTTAAGATATTAGCTTATTACATTTAGGTATCACTAGAAATTGTGCATCCCTGAAAATGGACTGCATAGTTCTCCAGTGATGACATAAGCACAGGGAAAAAAAAAAAAGAAAAAAAGAGGTTTTGCCTCAATTTCATTTAAATTGCTTTGCCATTTAATCTTGTAGAAAGGATTTAGAATTGTTCTTTCGTACAGACTTAAGGCTGAACATTTTATTTATAGTCTTGTATCGCACGAAGAACTGAAATACATGTAGGATCCTGCTTGCATGTTTGACTGTGTCATTTCATGTCACATCTTCAGAGCTCTCCCAGAGGCTGGGGGGCAGAGCTAATGCTTCTGCTCTTTCAAACTGCTAAGTAAAATTTGTGCAATTTCACAGAATACTGGAGCTTTTTAAATGTATGATTCATAAAAATGAACAGAAGAGAAACAAAATGAGAAAATAAAAGAACATTAGAAAACACAAACGAGAAAAATCTTGCTGTCCTGCAAGACAGATATTTTTCATTGGGAAATGTGGCATTGGATTGACACAGGAAAATTTCTTAAGATGGCAATAAATTTAGTTTTCTATTATTTTATGATATATCAATGATTTTAAGTAGTAGATAGTTTAATTGTACGAAGGAAGTTTGATTTTGGCATGCACGAATACTTGCATTTCAGCATTAAAATAAAATATTTCCTATAAGCAATTATTAAGAACACCAGAAATGAGCTTTTTATGTGCAAGTTTACAAGTTCCTAGACTATAAATCAGAAGGTGTTACGAGATTTTCTAATGTAAAATAATATATTCAAGCTGATACTACAGACAGTGGGCTTGATACTTCTCTGACTCCTACCCCTGCCACATCCATTGAAATCAGAGGATTCAAATTAAGAAAAAAAATATCCAGAATGTTGTAATCGCCTCTCTCTGACAGCATGGCAGTCAGGAGGTTGTGGTTCCTGTTTTGTTCATCTGGCTTTAAACAGTTTTGTGGGTTTACAAGCCAGATTGATACTGCAAAAGAACTAGAAATCCCTTCTTAAAATCTGATTGAAGTAGTCAGATTGAGGAATTTCTTTTGACTGGTGAGACGTAATTGGGTGTATTCCAGTAGTTTGCATTCAGATGCAAGGAGAAGAGGAGATTAAGTAGATTAACCTCCATCATCTGGGAGATGACACTTCTTGCTGTGTTTGAAGTATTTTGTGAAGGAAAGATGGCATGATTTTGAAGTTTATATTAATCAAATCTCTTTGATTTTGTTTGATGCAGCAGCTGCAGTGACACACCCTCATACTTTGAAAGACTCGAGTTGCAAGGGCCAGGGTTTAGAAAAGACCAGCCAGAGCTCAGAAGTGTCACCTTCAGCCTCCAGGGGGAAGGAAAGTACTTGTCTAATTTCTCCTGTTATCGATGTAAATTTGTGTTAGAAATGAAAACAGAGGTTAGCTGATTATATTTTTGAAACAAAGCTCTGAGTGAAATGTGAACTATTTGCACCAGAGCAAGCTTAAAAATTACCAGAGCTATTTTACGTGACAAATTATTCTCATTTTTTTAAGAAGTTATTGATGCACTTTCTTCAAGCCCTTTCTCACCTAAATTTGCAACATTGACATTTTACTAGCAAAGTGACTAGGATGACAACAATTCATTCTGTGATTTCTGTTCATGACCATAGTTGAAGTGAAAACGGGCTGTAATCCTACAAACGTTTTACGTACATTAGATCCATCTCAGTCTCTCACTGGAAACCCATTCCAAGCACATGAAGCCCAAGTCCTACCAGCTAAGTCTCACCCAGAGGGGCAGCCTCAGTGCCATCGGCAGGGACGGGGATGAAGCGCTGCTGATTTCCCCTCGCTACGCCCAGGGGGGCTACCAGCACGGGGGAGCCGCAGTCCTGCACGCTCTCCTCTTCCTCCCTTCTGCAGGAGCCCGTGCAGGGGAGGCATTTGGGGACCAAGGTCCCACATGTCGTGTCTGCGCCTGCCTCGGACGCTGCATTGGCCTGGAAAAGCATCGTCTTCCAAACAGATGACACAGCAGCACGTTCTTCTGTTTTCTTCTTCTACAAAGAGCACTCTGAAGTTCATTATATTAGCAGAGGACCAGGGGTGCAGGCTGAGCAAATGTATGAAAGTGCGCAGCCCAGAGAGAAAAGACTCTGAATGGATTTCACTTAATTTTCTGGGAGAAAAATCAAAACCCAGAAAAGGCTCAGTTTTTACCCATTTTAATTTATTTTGATATTGACTGAAAGGGTAAGGCAAGTACCTGCTTACAGATTTAACAAACCTTAATTGCTAAAAACGAGATGTGAATGATCCATAGTGATAGGCAAATCCTTAGACTGTTCAGATAAGTATCTTCATATTGAAGCTTAACCCCTACTGAAGCAATAATTACCTATCAAAATGTATTTAAGAGCAAGTTTAAGTCAAAATGCTTTATTCCCAAGCAGTTACTTCATATCTTGATGATGACATTATTTTCTCTCTCCTAAACAACAGTCACTAATAGGATTTTTTTTCCACTTACTTTATTCTTCAGACACAAATAAATTGCTCCAGGAGACATTGAATACTAGCTGAAAGAAGCTGTATTTCTGGAAAAGCCTAGAAGACTTACTTCAGATAATGTTATACAGTGTGTTTCATTAGAATATGACACTTAAACCTTGGGAGAAATACTGTAAGTTTGCATCACTTCTCCATAAACTTAACATTTGTAAAGTTGGTCTCTGTATGAAACAGTTTTGTAGAAAAAATTTTGGCTATAGATGCAGTGCTGTGTCTGTGTTTTAGGTAAGGAAAAACAAATACAACCAATACTAATGCTTTTATTTACAATGGACACGGAGACTTGGATACTATGCTTTCACAATGACTAATACTAACTTAGAATATACCTCAGGCAGTTTTGCATAATGTTACCAGCAGTGAATTTGATGTGGGCACTATTTAAAACTGTTTTCAACAAAAATGAGACCATCTAAAGCAGAAACGCCACATCAGCTTCAAGTCAAAACTGCCCAAACTCGTGTGAGATCTGCTCGGTGCTTAATGACTGCAGTTTGATCCCAGCTCAGCCTTCAGGTTTAAAATGAATGCAGAATTTTTCCAATTAGTCGTAAAGAGAAATTGTTTTTCCAAAGCTTTGCAGTCCGCAAGCGAGCAGTGGCTCCTTTATGTCCTCTCTCTGAAATACTGCCAAAACCTTACTTGTTTCTATTCCTTTCATTTACATGATTCCTCTCCATGGTAAATAAGGAAGCAGCAAGGGATCAAAAAAACATCTTCAGCAACATGAAAGAGCAAGCAGCACTTCCCCTAATGAAAATGCAGTCCAGAAGATGATAGAGAATCTTCTTGACAACTGATAAAGCTTTTATAATTTTACTAACCCAAGCTGCTGCTACTGTATGCTCTAACACTTCAGAGTATTGGGGACAAAATAGATCCAGCTGCAGTGTCCCAAATGCAGACCCTGGGCAGACCAAACCTGTCAGTGTTTCTTACCATACCTACAAAAACTTCTGCATTAGAATTTTTCTTTCTGTTACATTTATGAGATTATACTAGTTATATATCTCTTCCCTGTTTCCACTAGTGGAATCACTTCAGGTGGTCCTAGTTATAGCCAGGGTCTCTCTTGAACCTTCAGGTTGAGATTTCCATGCAATGTGCCAGCCTCAGCCTGGCTTTACTTAAAAACTGCAGAAAAAGCAGTTCAAACATATCCAAAGAGAAGGCAAAGGAGAAAACTTTCTAGTCCAAAATTCTGGCAACCACTTCATGAGAGTTCCTAGATCCTTCGTATTTCCAAGAAGGAGACTTGAAATTTGTGACAGCAGTTATCTGAGTGCGCAGGGTTTGTCTTCCTTGGGAAGGGCAGAATGGAGGAAATCACCCAAAATTTTATTCCTAACCAAAAAAAAAAGCAAAAAGGATAATTTGTTAGAGGTCAGTAGCTGAATCTGGTGTGTGCACTAAACATTTTCTGCGTGGTGAAGGGAGTCTCCCTGGGTGGGCTCTCCCTGCAGCTGTGTGTCGGGATGAAGGCCACAGCTCTGCTGAGGGAGGGGGCCAGCGCCAAACCTCCTTCGGCCTTCCCTGCCCAGGTGCCCTGGGGTGCCCTGGGCGGCGCTGGCTCGAATCCGCAGGTGCTCCCAACTTTGGGGTGCCGTCGGAGGGCTCAGACTGCAGCCAAGCGCTGGGCAGGAGGCCGTGGGCAGGGATAGAGCGCGAGGGGATCAGCGCCTCCGACTGCCACCAGCAAGACCTCCCTAGAAAGGAGCTAGGAAAGGAGATCCAGGGCAGCCTGGAAGTGAAATGAGGACGTGGAGGGGCAGCACAGAGCTGAGCGAGGCTGAAGAAAGTAAAGCTGAAGTTGCAGACACGGTGCAGCACGGGCGAGCCCAGGGCGGCCCCGCGGCTTCCTCCCTGCCGGCCCTGAGAGCCGCCGGCCCCGCGAGGGCGAGAAGCAGCGGCCACGGCCGGTTAGTCCGTTAGGGGAGCAGCAGCGATCTCTGCGGTATCTCCGAGGGCTTCCAACCCGCCGAGGCCGTGCCAGAAGAGGCCTCGGCGCTGTGGTTACGGCAGTTGAGCGCTGCCCCGCGCTGAGCCCCGCGTGGCCCCGGGCGCCCGCCTGCGGCACCGCTCCCACACGCAGCCGCCAACTGCAAGTTCCGCTTCTTGGGCAACCCGAACCGTGCTCCGGGGCCTGGGGCCTCGTAGGAGCCTCCGCTAGAACACAGCCTGCGAGCTACACGCTGGCCTGTTGTTGCCCTGCTGCCCAGGAAAGTCGCTCCCGGGGATCTCGGTATGGTCCCGCTCGCTGCTGGCATCCCCTCTGCCACACTGCAATCCTCCCTCTCTGACGTGAAAGTAACAACTGTAAATTCACGTATTTTTGTGATGTAAGAACCAATCATCTTCAAAAACCACTGGCACCATAGTAGTGCCTCAGCAAAAAATATATAAAAATCATTTTTCTTTATTCAGATGACTGAATAATATGCAGTTTCTTACATAAGGCACATATAATGAATGATGAAGAACCACATGATAGATTAGTTCTTCATTCTCTTGAGTACAAACTCTTCTTTCTGCTGAAAAAGGCTGAGGTTTTGGGGGTAAAAATGAATGATTCTGATGACACATACTGAGGTACTCAATCAGTATTCTATGCAATCCTGCTGTATTTCCTTCTTATTTTAAGTCTTTACTGAAGCACAAGGCAGAATTCTGTTTTCCAGGAAGAGTCTCTCATCATTAAAACCCGGAGCTATTGCATGTAAAAGTGACAATTGGGCATTACCAGCACACAGTTAATTTCAGAGAGATTATCACTGATTACATTACATAAACACATATGTAGCAAGTACTATAAAGCATAATCAAGCATACCTGGAATACTATGCACAATTTTAAAACAAAATTTATCTGAGCTTTATAAACTTTTTTTTTTGCTATTAAATACCAGTGCTTAATTGCAAGAATTAAACATAACATTCTCATTTCCACACTCTGCTACTTACACAAGCCCATAAAGAAGACAGAAGTACTTAAGCAAGTATAGAATCACAGTGTTTATTCTTATTGCATGCTACGGCATAGAGCTGAGATTAAGAAATCCTCTAAAAAAAAAAAACGTAGCTCTGTCAGCAAACCGCAAATCTGGGCCTCCAGAGGCACAGTTAGCCAGAACAGTCCCTGGATTACAGCAGACTCATCCTCAGTCCCAGTGGAAAACAGACACAGTTCTCAGGAGCCCGTCAAGGTGGCGGAGGCGCTGGCATGGACCAGGGCAGCCCCGGCCAGCAGCAAATGCCTGAGGGGTCTCCAGCCCCTCGACTCCCAGCTGGGCTCCAGGTCCCAAGGGCAGCAGCCGTGGGGCTGCATCCCAGGGGAACACGGACACCAGACAGGCAGCCAATGGGAAAGGGATGCGCAGCAGCATAACTATTGCCATGCCCAGAGGTGAAGTGCCAGGAGGACCTTTCATAGAGTTTCAAAGCTTTAAATCTTAACATTGTTCTTTACATACAGTATTTTTGGAACTGAAAAAAATATGTATTTGAGATTTGATGTCTTCATATCTTGCAGCATCAGGCTTTCATTGCTGATCAGAGAAAGGCTTGTCCATGGATAGTGCAGTGGCTTTAACCCCCAACATCCAGATTTTAATGATGGCTTCACTGCAGATTGCCCTGGTACCCCAGTGTTGCTAGCAGCACCCAGCGAGTCGTCCCACTGAGTCAAGGGAGGAAGACAGAGGCATGTAGAAAGTAAACAGAGAGATACACGTAAGTAGGCACGTCTGGCCCAGTCTTTGCAGAAATTTTATCCCATCTTTATACTCTGTTCTAACAAAACAAATTCTCCCTAGTGGATTGCCTCCACCTGCCTGTGCCCAGGTCCCAAGAGTGTTAACGAATTCTAACAAGAAACCGGGGAGATGGGCTTTGTCTGTACCATGCCCCTGTGAAGTGCTTAACTCTGTTCTCACTAAACAAATGCTTTGATCAGATGAAATTTGGCTAAATTAAAATCACTTCAAGTTATTTCCAGAGATTTCAGTAGAGGTAGGTTTTCATTTATTACCATTTTAAAATTCAAATAGCGGTTCAAAACATTCCAGTGGAACAGGATTTATGGCCATTCAGCTTCTTCTGTCTGTAAACATTAATAAACGTATTCCACAGCCTGGCTGTGGCAATTGTTAAGACTTTCTCCTGCCAAGACTTAACGGAATGAAAGTACTCCCAGGATTTTGTAAAAGAAACATCTGGTGCAAGTCCAGGTTATCACTGTGAAGAGAAATCCTGAAGGCTTCATTCAGTTCTTACGTGGTCCTTTGGTAAAACTTACATAGCCAAACATTTAATGAAAACAGTCAAAGTGGGAAGTTTATTCTCTGTTTATAAAGTTAATATGCATCCTTCTTACTATTAGTACTCTTACTGCAAGTCTCAAGGCAAAGATACCAGCAAATGAAATGATTCAATAAAAATGAGGAGGATTTTTTCCTCCTACTGCAACACAATTTTATAGTTTTTGTCATTGCAGGCCAAATTTAACAAATTAACCATGCCTAAAAAGTTAAGTATTCTATTTCCACTATTAGTCACTTTCTCCAATTAATCTTCTATTTCTGCACTAAAGCACTCATATGTAGGAAGCAGAGAAGGCATTCGTCACTAGCTTAATCACAGGGACACTAAAGAAATCTCATGGCAAAAAAATGTAATACTCATTTTGAGCAGGTTTTTGCAGAATTATAAGTTGTCATTTTCAATTAAGTTTCAAGAACTGTCTGCTTTAGGAAAGCCTTTATATGAACTCATGCTAGCAGAAAACAACATTCTCTTTAGCAAAAAAACATGGACTATTTCACCAATCATACTGTGTCCCCAAAAGTGTTAATTGAGCTTTGAAGTTGAGTCTATTATTAAGCACAATAATAAGAGAAACAAACACAGATCTGAGGCAAGGCACATTTATTTTCTTAGATCTCTTTTCTTCTTCCCACAAATATCTTTTTCAGGGTGGACTCTGTACATCCATTCTCCCAAAACAAAATTTCCTGTCACACAGCTGTGTTCACCAGACCCATCAAAGGAGTTAATAGATTATTAATAGCAGTTAAAGGTTATTACTTGCAATACCCTGTCCAAGAAAGAAATTCCCAAAGGAATCTGAATTCCCTCTGGATGCATTTCATATAAATATCTTGAAGAATGGCAATTCTGCCTTGCTCTGCAAGACCTGCCAGACCAGACTTTCTTAGACTTCTGCTAAAACATTAGCAAACTTGCTTTTCTTTGCTCGGTGATAAATAGGAGAACTAAGGCTGTACTGTGCATATTGAATAGATCCTTAGGGCATACAAGAGAGCTATATTAAGGCCAGTTCCTATATACCCAAGAGCCACTCTGGAGCTCCAGGATAGCATGAGTGGAGAATACAGCCAGCCAGGAGATTAGTCTTTAGCTCCTTTCAGAATGGTGTTTTTCCCAGACCTCTCGCTGCTTTATAAACCCAGCCGTGGTTTGCTGCACATCTGGCTCTCCATCGACCAGCAGTCAGCGAGGCTCTGGGCTTAGGAAGGTGCACATTCCTGCACAAGCCCTCACAAAACCCGTGCCAATAGTCATTTTTCATTTGCATTCATCACCTTAATTACATACCTATTTTGGTGCAAGTCTTGTGATTAACATACTCCTACATTTTAGCGTGGAGCTGAGTCTTAGGATGGAACAACTTTCAGGAGAGGTTTTACTTTGCTCTTAATTTGTTTCAATACAGTGCTCAAAATGGAAATTCAGAAATGCAGATGTGGATAATCTGAAGCCTTAATACTCCCTCTTGCTTTCCGGCAGTGTGCACGTATCCCTGACATGCTGTGATAGACACTGATACCAGCCCACTATACTCCCTGCTTTAGGTAAAATAAAAATCTCATTTCCCTCCCCAAAAAAGGACTTAGCAGCCAAAAATACTGAAAATATACTGCTAAGTAAAGCAGTCCTTATGTTTCTATGATTCATTTAGACAATTTTATTTTTCATTTAGAGAGATCCATTCCCATTCAGAGATTTTCTTGCTAAGGTAATTTTGTTGTGCAAATTCAACTTGCAATAAATGTAAACATATGCTCTTTATAATACACTGTCTGAATTTTTCCCCCAACTGAGGCTTTTAAACTAACTGCAGTTTATAAAACGCCTAGGTCTTTGATTTTTCCTTGTTTGTGCGTTAGATAGTTACATGACTGAAATGTAGCAAACTTTCATAGTCAAAAAAACTTTAGTTTTGGCTCTGGAGACTTTTAACTTCACTTGATGCTATTTTGTAGCCTAAGGCATTGTATGAAGCTGAAAAATGGTTTATCTTTATGCTGTCCCCATCCTGAACAAATAATTGCTATGTCAAAATCCTACTTTAAGTCTGCAAAATGACTATACAGATTCCTGAGGATCAGTGATCTTTAGCTGTTATCTGCTGCAAAATAATACCTAATGCTGTTATGAACTAATTATTTTAATGCCATTGGGATAAAACACAGAAGCATCATTAGGTGCTACGAATAGACAAATCCTTCCCTTCTAGAGGCTTTACATAGTTCCTGGACCGGTTCTGTCTTCAAACTCTCATCATTACTTTTCAGTTTTGCTGGCTATTTTGCTAGTGAGAAAATAGGAGGTTTTTTAGATTACAGTATTCATTAATATGCAAGTAACATAAAGGCCATACAAGCTTTTAGTTTATTTTTCGCAGCGTCCTGCAGAAACCCAATGTGAACTGTGATAAGCAATGCAACTGATATTAATTCAGAGTTTCCCCTTTAAAAAAGGAAACAGGTCAAAGGATATACCCTCTAGGGTATGTGCTGGGATTACACACCTGTGATTAATCTAACAAACTGCTGGAGATGTGATTGTTTCTTCATAGAACTGCAGCTGAAACAACAGTTCTTTGGCAGTAAAATAAATGTAACCCCTTGTGGTGCCCCTAGACATACAAGATAATTACAACAAAGTACCTTCATAGGAAGTTTGGACACTCCTGCTGCATCATTAAAATAAACGGAGCTGCGATAACTGATGCAGCCTTGGAAGTGCCACAGAGGAGCATGGTACTCAAGAGATGAAAGAGATCTGCTCTCCTCCTGCAACGGGCATGTGACTTCCATTAACTTCAGTGGAAGCTGAGCTTTCTATTCAAAATCTAGGAAGAATAAGAGACAGGTTTTATCCCTGTGTAGTCAACTGCAGTTTTGGCATGGAGTTCAGTGGGGCAAGACTTCTAAAGCAAAACTTAATTAGCCCAGAGCTTTTAGCCCAGAGTAGCAGATGCCCTCAGCCAAGCACTGTATGGGGACAGCCAGCTCTGCTACGAGGCAACCTCATGGCTCTGACACAGTCACACCATGGGCAGGATCATGCCAAAAGCCTCCCTGCACAGCCCAGGGCAGCAGCCATGTTCAGCTACGCCAACCAGAGCTTTGGGGGCTCTGCGCTGAGCTCCGCCATGCGCAACAGTCAGATCCGATGAATTCTTTAACATTAAACACAGTCGGAATATCATAAAGGGCAAACATTGCTATCATTAGTCAATCATATCAATTAAAGGGAGTTTACATGCATTAATATTAATAAAATACAAAGCTTCACAATTTTCATAGTTTTGAAGATGACTTGCAAGACAAATTAAATGAGAAGTTGAAAGGCCTCTACACCATCCAATCTATGTGCAACTGTCTCCTCTCGAGCTACATGGAACATGCCCATGATAGACAACTAAAACAATAATACTTGTTGGGTAATAACTTCCCAATTATCACACAAAATGCAGCTAAGAATTAGAAAGCATTTCTTGTATATGTGCAACTCTTAGGTTTATTTCAACTTTTTTTTCTATTGTACTTCATAATAATACTTAAATCTCTCTACTTCCCTGTTTTGTGAATTCAGTTACACGTGGACCCATCATCCTGACGAAGAACTTTCCTAGGCACTCCCTTAAACACTCGCTTCTCAGTCACTGAGCGACTTCAAGACAGCATGTGCACTACTCTGCATCTGTATCCAAGAAGTCACTTTGAAGTCACCAAGATTGCTAACAGACTTCATCGTAATCACACTGGAGTCCCAGACACTCAAACACAGATCACATCTAAGAGAACTCATTTGCATCATGTTTATCATCATTTAGTGGAAAATGAAATTATGTAGAGGCCTCTGACCTTCTTTAACTTTTTTCCTAGTCTGGTAGTCCAGCAGTGTCCATTTGTCTGACTCCTGCCTCTTCCTCCTGCTCAGATGAGTACGTGTATGTATAATGCTGTATTTCTGAAGGAAGAGGCTAGTCCTCATAGGACTAGAGCAGTATTTTTGCTCTAAAACAAGGAAAGGCAGTATGGTGGTATACACGCGGAAGTTGTCCTTGCTGCTTCAATAACGAAAAATACTATTAAAAAAAAGCAAAAACGTAAAGGCATAAATTCTGCATAGGTAAATGTTTATGTAGGAAAGCTTACCAGCTTATGGAATCCTGTTCTAAAACAACTAGGGCAGTGTGATGCTTTAATGTAACTTCTGGCACAGTAAATTCGTCTGTATAAATGGGGCCCCGAGTTGAGTGAACACACCAAGTTGCCTGTCTCTTGCCAATGGAAAAAGTGTCTAATATCCAGGTTACAAGAAAGCAAATTCCAGGTTCAAACTTGCTTAGAAATACAATGAAAGTGAGTTGGATTCCTTTTTAGGGCAGAAGTAAAGGGACATTTCAGGCATATAATTTCATCCATGCTACCTGATTGCATACCTCCTGACTATGAGTCAATTTGATTCTCCAGAATGTGACTCAAATGTTGAGGGTAAGAAGCAAAATGCTTCTAAAAAAAAAAAAAACTAAATAAATAAAAAGAATATTCAAAAACACCAAAAATGGCAAAAAGCAAGTTACTTTGACTATTTGGAGGCCTGATAGATGTAGAAAATCTAATCTATATAAAAGAATTAGAATTATTCTCTTCTTAATGCACATCACACATATTAAAAAAAATAAATGGTAAGGATTTAGGATTCTCCTAAGAGAATAAAATAACTGAAAGTCATATAGAAGTCATAATAACATGAAGAATGGCTTCAAAGAAAAAAAAGTAAATAATATAAGTGAAAATACAAGTGAAAAATATGTTTTTCCTTGATGGTTTTCCAGTACTAGATTCAAAAATTTTCTAAATTTTACTGATGGCTTTGAAGAGAGATAACCTTGATAACTTCAATTTTTTTCCTCTGGTAATTGATAATTTAATAATCACACTTATCATACTAGATACAAATCACTCCTAACATTCTCAGTACAACTGACTACATAATACTATCTCATTGAATTTCTTTTGAAATAGGTAACAATTAACCTAACATAAAATGATTCACAAATAAATATACTGTCCCTGAATGGTCAATATAAAGCAATAATTATTATACATTTTTTTAAATCTACATCAGCAGATACTTTACTTGCCATACTTATCTTAAGAAGGAATCTTTTTCAACTTACTAAGGTGCAAGAATGTAGCCATATGGAAGTACCATTTTAATGGCACTTACCAAATTTTTCTCCACCTATCTAAAATCTTTCTGCAAGCCTTTAAAAAGAGATTTGCTCCCCTGGTAGAGTGTGAAATACCTTATATTGCTGGTGGGCTTAGTCTGTACAGATGAAATAGACTCTACAAGTTCTATCTTACAGCTTTATTTTTGGTGCATATCTTGCAGATGTTTTTAGGTAGGGACTGTGCTCCATGTTTCTCAGTCTGTATCACTGCATGCATTTTTGTATATCTGCATAATTCAGAATTTGTTTTGGCAAAATCCTCATCTTTTCAATCTTTATCATCTCCACACATCTTTGGGTTTGGCCCAGGCCTAGTCAGTGTCTGAGCTGCCCTTTGGCAGCAAAGTCTTTGCTTTCATGGGAGTATGTTTCTGCTTTTGTCAAGAAGGGAAGATCTTTTCAGCCAGATCTTCAGATGATGCTCTCCAAAACAGCCTGTTTGCTTTTAGTAAACGTCATCTTGCTGGGGCTGGCGATGGCCATCCAGGCCAGGTTCTGGCCGGCCCTGCCTGGAGACTCTCAGGCAGCTCCTATTGGTGTCCTAAAGAGGAGAAGTTAGGGACGTCTCTTGTTTGCATTTCTCTTCCTCAGCTAAGAGACAGCACTTGACAGGTGTCACATCCTGGGGCTATGTGGGATTTTGTTTAGAGGTTTCTCTGGTTACTATATCCTTAGTATAGAGTATATTCCTACTGTGGGAGTAGGACTTACGGGGCTTGGAGAGATTTTACCCCTCCTTAACTCCACCAGACACTGACAAACTTGTTAACTTCAGCCAATATTTTACTCACTTGAATTATTTCATTGCACATCAAAAGGCTGAAGATACTATTTATTTTCAAGATAGGCACAAAACTTTAATAAGGGGTAGTAAATCTACAGTGCCCACATTGGTTCATAAGGAGATTTCCCTCAGAAGCTGGAGTCACCATCTAGCTCAAGGCTCCTAGAATAGGCACACCGGGCAGAGGCCAGCAGACCCAGGCCCGGAGCCCAACAAGCAATTCAGTTTGACACTGAGATTTTGTTTCCAAACAGGTACTTTCACTTATAATATATTAGTCACCAAGATAACTGATTGAATATGCACAGAAAATTGAAAAATGACAAAAACGCTTTCAATGCCAATTTTTAAAAAATCTTTTTCTTCTTCTCTGTATCATTTTCTTCCCTTGGCAATCTCTCTAAAGGTATCAAATGCCACTAGTAGGCAAAAAACAGCTTTCATGTGTGAATGATTAAAGCTTAATTCCTTTTATTTTTAGGGTCAGTTAAGATAACAAAAAGAAGGAAGAAACTTCTGTGTTTCTGCTACATCTAGGTTGCTCAGATACGTTTTTTAGCTTTGCACTCTGGGTACAGCGGGGAATTATAGAAGCAGATACTTCTCAGGCAGCAATGCTTGGTTCTTGATAAATAGAAACACACACACACACCACAGCTAGTATAGAGAGATGGGCCACAACTCAATTTTTTGTCTCCTTAGAGAGACTCAGAACAGAGCAATGACACCTGGAACAGATCAGGATTAAGACCTCCAGCTGGTGTAATGTTGAATTCCCTTGAGGGTTGATGTGTTAGGCCATGGTGGCAGCTTTTGGGATCACAGTGCCACCACTATCACTTAATGTGATACGATGATTTCTCTGAAATGCTCAGTACTGCTTGCACCTTCATGTATCCTTCATGAAATAATTGTCTAGGCAGGAACCGTGCTTGTGCCACCAAAATCTTTCCTGCTTGGGAACAGCACCACAAGGCGAGACTGCCCTTGGCCCACCTGCTCCGAGCCTGGGACTCACCATTACCCGCCTGTGCTGCAGAAGCACCGTAGCCGTGATCATACACACAGATGCCTTCAAAGGTTTGAGATGCTCTCCATGCATGGGATTTTTGGTTAAAAGCATAGATGGGCCAGTCTGAAATGTCTCCACAAGGCACAGGCAAGCAGTGTCTTTGTTTTGTAAACCACATTTGACCAGGTCTTCAGTTTCACAACACAACAGCTTTTGATCCAGAGTCCTTTTTCCTCCATGCCTTTCTCAAGAAGCACACTCTAAAACAAGAAGTTAGTATACTTGAAAAAAAAATCACCAAAATGTTTTAACGTGACTAAAGCAGTCTCCCTCCATCATCTTTTTCTCAGTGGATGAACCATTTAAGCTGAAGTTCTCCAGACTAATTCAGCAGAAACTAGGCTCACAAGAAGGGAAATTTCAGTCTAAGCAGATAACAGATGGCAGAGTTATAAACAATCGAAAACTGGATCTTTTAGTAAAAACTAACAGGAGACCTTAATAAGAGGTCGTGCTAACATGTCTCCTCATAAAACTTAACTTTCATGTGGCATATTCTTATTTCAAAGCAAATGTATGAATAGTTATCATACAATTGTGTACTTTCTTAACTTTATAGTTTTCATCACCTATTTCAATAACTCTGAGATGTTCCATACTACACTTCATAGCCATATGAGCTTATGAAAATAATAATAGAATCTCATACTATAAATCTTTTGGAAAGGAAAGGAAGATGATTTTAGAAAAAAAAGTCTCAGAGTGTGCATACCTTTAAGTTACTTAACTATATACAAATATGTTTACATTGGCCCTTGGCATTAAAATGCTTGAGCCATATTTAATTAAACAAAAATATAATGGGAGAGGAAGTTTTATATCAGGAAAGCACATTTCAAGAGCACACTGTAAAGCCCATCTTCAGGCTGTTGGACATCCGGGGCAACTGCTACAGATCTAGGCAGGTAAATTATGCATGCATAGGGCAACTGTCTGTAGGCATGAACTAAAACTGCAATTTCAGTCACAGCCACTTACCTTGAAAATACCGGCAAAGTGACCAGTCATGTGTTTTTGATATAAGACATGAAATTTGACCATATAATGACAGGACAGTTTGATATGCCTTAGGATCTTACGACACAGGTGAGCGTGGGCACATGCCACAAGATTACGTGGGCCGCAGCAGCCACCCCCACCTCTGGGTACACTGACCGTTCATCCTCTGATGGCAAGGAGAATATTCCTGACATGTTATTGGGGTCCTGACACCCAAATAGCAAGGGCTGAAAAACAAAATATGTCAAAACTTCTGAGACATATTTTTAAAAATGACAAGATTTTGCTTAACATTTTTGAACTATAGCTTGCTGCCTACCAAATAAAATGCTAGCAAGATAAACTTGTAATTTAAATTACTAATACTTCCAGGACACTTAGAAATGTATATTCTTTTCATCTAGTCTGATGATTAAAAACGCCTCTGGGATCATGCCTAGAATAATGTTTTACAGTATGGAGACCAATAAAGACTCTTTTGCTAAAAACTTGGATCAGACACTGTTACTGTTTCCACCTCTTAATCAATTAAAAATATATATCATAACAGCATATGCCTTGTAAGAAGCAAAACACAGAAGTTATTCTCCTTTTCATGAACATGCGTAACTGCTATTCACTTTAATAGGACTTATATATGAATATTGAATAAAAAATATATTCCAGAATATGAAGGATTCATACGAATCTGTAAATTATTACGTGGGTAGGTGCAGACTGGCCTTTAGCCAAGCTAGACTCAATGCACCCAGTTTTGTCTAGTCCTGGAAGCTGAACAGTCCCAGGCCTGGCTAACATTTCAATACGGCGACCATCTGGGAATTCAGCGTGCCGTGGGCCCGAGCCAAGGAGCCACAAGGTGGTGAATATTAGGCCACAGAAAGCGAATGAGCGGAAAGATTTCATTCAGCTCCATTAGTGCTGCTGAACTGATGAATGGGAATTCCCTGTTGCTCTCCCTCCCTTCCCCGCCTTCCCCCAGTAAATAAATATTCGGATTAAATCTGCTTGGAAGGGGGTTAGAAGGAGAGGAGGAAACACCCAAAGTAAAGAATTCCATGTAAAAAAATGTAAAAAAAAAGAATGTAAGTGAAGAAAATACCACTCATAAAAGTGATCAAGAAATGAAGCCAAGCAGATGATAAACTGAAAGCTCAGGTTGCAAAAATCTGTATAGTTTTTATTTTGAATTACTCCCAAGTCTGGTGCAAAGCATATCCTTTAACAACATAAATGAAAAGCCCCGCGGCTGCACACATCAAACCTGCAATGCTCATATGCACTGTGACTGGTACCAACACAAACAGAAGGATACTTTTGGTTTGCAAGTGTATGTGCATGCATGGTGAACCTCACTGCCATATTATAAATGACAGCGATGCTTTCACAGTGTTATCACTGCTGACAATCAAAACATTTAATATTATGTTACGCTTCTACTTGAGAGATCTAACTAATGCCTGAAACTATTCCACGTAGCACTGAAGAAATCTAAAAGAATATCTAGAGCTTTAGAAGATGGGAGGAGGGATGTACAGCAAGCCCATTTTTTGTCTTAGTTTTGGTAATGAGAAGCAAGACTTCCCCAGGGCACTGAGGCCTTAGCAAGAGCCAATCTATGGTCTAGGAAAATTTAAACTTTCAATCATCTGAATTTCTTGTTGCTTTTCATCATCCATCCAAGAATGGGAGAACTTTTAAACTAAAAGTTGCTATTAAAATACAGTTACAGAATGGTTAATCATACTTACATACAAAGCATTTGATGCATTAGTGATCCCCAGAGTTTATTTACATATACTTGAGCAAGCTTTCCTACAGTCATTACTTTTTAAAGCACAAAAAAATGAAAAAAATGTGATTTTTAAATGTCATAGACATAAGCGCAATGTAAAAGGAAAAGGAGAATTTATGAAGAACAGATGTTTCGCAAAGAAAACAAGCCACTGCTTGCAAATTGTTAGTCGTGATTGTGCTAATTATTCTTTCTTGGCTGCCAGCATGTATAAAAATATTCCAGTATACATCTACCTACAAATGGGAGGAGGGGGCTGTGTTAACTATAGATAGGGCAACACTGCTGAAATAAAGGTTCCTACTTCTCCTCCCAACTCTGTAGCGTAACGGCTGTGCAAAAGGAACACGTGGATTACAAACCAGAATAGCAGCATTTGACAACAATTTACAGGGGTGTAAAATTTCTGTGCTACGTTCTAGGCAACAAAGAACCACAGGAACTATAATCCGTTATCTGAAACTTTGCTATCTGCAAAAGCAGACAGATACAAGCAAATCCCTCACTGCAAACAGCAACGGGCTTGCTGTCATTAATCACTACAAGGAGGCTATTGAAGACAGACTCTGGGATGGATTTCAGCAGCAGGCTGCAACTTTATTAGCTTAACATATCCGCGCGTTTAAGTGGATCCAGTGTAGGAGTCACGGGACTCCCGCCGCACAACTTACAGTTCGTGGTAGACTGTCCTCAGCCTACCTGGGGAAACTGCCTCGGTGCCTGACATCTTCCCACCCTGGCGAGACAGAGAGGGGAGCGGAACGGGAGTCGTGACCCACAAGGACTTTCGATCTCTCCTTTTTAACAGCCTAACAGCAAAATCCCGTATGTTCATTTCCAAGAAATCATACTTCAACTTCCTATCGTTGCTGCCAGCTACCAGTTTCAAAGTAATTGTTTTTGTAACTGTTTTATAGCAAACATTATACATTTAAAATGTACTAAATATTCCTATCCACATCCTAGGCACGAACGCCATGGCCTGTGCCGCCTCTTTGGGGCAGGAAACACAAGACAGGGCTGTAGCCTCACTGAGGGTTTGTCCTGGCACTTGTTTTACAAGTTTCCAGATGCTACGCGTGTCCTTTTCCAAATATGCACACACACAGCTGCTCTGTATCCGCTTCCGACAGTCCAGCGCCCGTTATCGTCCCTCCGAGACAGCCCGGCAGCAGGAAGGGGGTTTGGACACAGAGATAGGGGAGCAGGGCAAGGATGCGGCCTGGCCTGGCATGCTGCAGGTTCTGCCCACGTGGCCCATGGAGGGAGCAGGGCGAGAGCGTGATGAATTCGGGAGCGCTCACTCTTAATCCCCAGCCAGAGGAGGGCCCCTCTGTCACACCACACAGCTGAAGAAGTATCAGCTGCGGGTTAACTGCCATGTTAGACAGGGGCTGCCCGACGGCAGCTCCAGGCCTCTAGCAGATAAAAACCTGCTCACGCTGCCCCGCGTCCCAGGGCAGGTGGTGCCCACAGACCACGCCAGGAAGCACAATCCGGAGGGAAGGGACACGCAAGTAATGGAAGCTGCTGCCACAGAGGAGCCACCACTAGAAACTATCACGACAGGGTGAAGCCTTGAAGACTGAGGACTGCCATTTCTACAGCCGTGGTTACAAGGGAGCTGAGGAATGAGGAGCGCACGAGATGTGGCTGAGCGGGAGCTGCGGCCAGGGAAAAATCAGACCATGGAGACAGCATCTTAAACCGCTGGCAGGGGCAGGGGTCAACAGCAGCGACGCAACCTGGTCCGTACGAGAGTTAGGGATCGACTTAGCAGAGGTCTTTGTGGGAAGCGATGAAAGGAAGCAATTAGAGCAGCTGCTTTAACGGTCCGCTGGCGCGTTCTCCAAGAATAAAGGAGAGTTTGTCGAGATATATCGAATGCAGCATCAGACTGTGCTGAAACCGAGGAGTGTTTCTGGCAGGCAGTTCCAGGCTTGAATTCCCCAAATATCAGGTAACAGTGAAGCTAAATGATATTCTGGAGGTTCACCTACCCGGACAACATGCCCGACCCTGGCCATCCCCACCTGGACCCCCTCAAAAAGCGAAAAGAGACATGAAAACATTCATCGACTGCATGAGACAAGCCATAGACAGGTCAAGAAAATTCCTTGTTTCTCTATATAGGCAAACATGCAGATAAAATAGTAGGAGCAAGACAGTTAAATGATTTTGATTTGTATAATCTCAGGTAAAACAGGGAGCAAAAGATCAAAGAAATAAGATATATTTGGATTGTTTCAGTTATTCTTGGTGCCTTCTGAGCATTTTAGAAGTACTCGAGGACCTGTAGAGCTTTAAAAATAAGAAACTAAAGGGATCTCAGTTCAAAACCTCAGTTCAGTGAACTGAAGAAGCCTTCAAGTACTTGTTAAAACACAATAAGACTGACAAAGGATTTGAAGTGTTTTAAAGGTTTAAGCCTCAAGAAATAAATACCAGCCTGTAAGGAGCTGCATCCTGAGCACATAATCAGTGAGGACAGGTTAAGAGTTTCAATTCTTCCAAAACAGAAAACATACAACACAAAAACATCTTAGCAAAACCACAGGATATCTGCATAGGAAATGCAGATGCTACAGAAGATTTGAGCATATTGTCAGAACAGACTGCATCATCTTGTCATCTCAGAAACAAATTGTCTAGGCAAAGTAAAAACAAAAAGGCTTTTGAGCAAAGCAAAGGAGTCATGGAGGTTTCTGCACCATGTTGTGTTTGCTTTTTCAGATCCACCCCTCAAGCTGTGGGAGTTCTCAATGCCCCAAAATTGCCTGTGAGATTTGAAACTAGTCAAATTGGTAGGCGCTCTTTGATGAGTTTCCCACAGATTAAATGAGTGTTACTACAGAACTGGGGAGATCAATTGTTATGGAAGTCCTCAAATCCTCTCATCTACATTTACTCACTAAAGGAATGCAGTGTACACAGGCTCACAACTGCCTCCAGCAGCTCCTCATGAAGCACAGCCTAGCAAGACATCCATGGAGATGGATTTACCAACTATCCAAATAAGCTCAGCAGAAACTATGCTAACTAAAGGAAAACACGACCGCTGTTCGCAGGGCGCAAGTTTGCACAGGCTCACTCTGCTCTTGATATGTCAGACAAGACCAGCCTAAAGATCCTGATTACTTTTCATGCACAAAAAGCTCTACCAGCAAAGACCTTAGTTCAGTTCTGGAATGATTTCCTGGAGCTCGCACAGATTAAGTTCTTGAACCCACAAAAAAAACATCTGGAAATCCTTGCTTTCTGATTGCTTATGACACTTCTGAAAATATGTAACAGCACAACGGCTGAAGCGTAATAAGGAACTTGAGACTATTACAGCTGAGATGGGTAAGGCTGTGGTTCAGCACGTGAGGTTGCATCTATACTGATAGGAACCTGATGTGAACCTACCACAAAAAGAAAATCAGAAAATCATGAGTGCACTCGCTATAGTGTATAGCCTATGTTATGAGACACGCCCTGACAGGAATAAAGCATCACTCTGTTGTCTTCTTGCTCATATTTCTCATCCAAGAGTCACACAACTAGGCTAGGAAGTTACGTTCAAATAATTACAAAATAACAAATACAAATAACGAGTCAGAGAGAGAGAGTCCCGTCTCCTGCTGGGAGCACTTTTAACTCCATAAATACTCTCTTCCCTCTGTCCTGATTTTTGGACAAGGCATTTTCCCTCTGTATAGGTGCACGAAAACCAAGGTATTTGTTTCAGTGGTTACAGGACAATGTTGCTGCAAAAGATGGAAGAGCATTTGAAATGGTAGTGAACGTGCCAGGAATGAGATGCCAGGTGACAAGAGAACTATGTGCCTATCCTTGAAGGACAGAGGTGGATTTATGCAACAAGACAGACCAAGGGAAAAAAAAAAATCCCAGGAATACATCTCTTCAGAGAGAATTTTACAAAGTAATCGAGAAACTAAACAACCTATTCCCGCTTATATAAAAAGTTGGAGCATAATTCTTCATACTAGATTAAGAAAAAGTATGGAAACCCAGTGAAAGATTGGGAAGAACAAACACTGAAAGAACTCAAGAGCTCTCCCACGGAGATCTTAAAGAGATTTTTAAAATACCCCAGGGGCATTTTATTACACCTAACAGGAGGGGGGCCTCGTGCTGCCCGAGGAGCAGCCCCCGTGTGCTCGCCTCCCCAAGCCAGCAGTGCTGCATCCCGGCCTGCCGGCCTTGGGCCAACATCAAAACCATGAGTGGAAGACAACTTGGATCTCTAGACAGTGCAACTAATGTAATTTCTCTGACTGTTTTAAAATCTCATTAAACTTAGTGAGGAGATATATTTAGTAGAAGAGTAGAAATCCGGAACTAATTTCTTGGTATTTAACTGTTATCTTGTTTTATATTAAGTGCTGAAGCTTTTAGCTGTTATATTCCTAAAAGCTCACTGCTTTCTATAAATGGCTTTGTAAAATTCTGCCTTTTAAATGCCAGAAGACAGGTGTCAGATCTGAGTATGCATGAAAAGGGGAACTCTACCGCTGCGGTTGTGTCTTCTTTACTCAGACTTATTTCCCTTTTGAACAGAGTATAACCTAGTAGTCTTGTATCTGACACAGAGTCTATTCTGCTTTCATATGTTTAAATTATAAATTTGCAGATAATAATGGAGCAGGAATACACAGAATATCTATTTTTAATTTTAGACAAAACCTGCCAAGACTGTACAATAAGAAGATCTGGGAAGCAATTTGTCTCTGTAACCTAATTTGTGCAAGCATCAGACAAGGACGTTTATCATTTTGCTTTCCACCTTATCCAGGAAACAGGCAGGGGAAAGCATACCAATAAGTAACGCTGTACAGAACATGCCTTCGGTTAGACAGGAAGAGGCATCCTTCCTTCCTCTTTAGGGCAACATAAATTGTTCCTTTCCAGCCTACATTTTTGTTTTACTGAATGCTGCACTCCATGCTGTAACTGGCAATGCTCAAAAATGGCAAGATAGCAACAAATGAAAGACAAGGTAGAGGGAAAACAGCTCTGATAGATCCAGCTCCTTTACAGACCTCTATTTCCATTAGGGCCAGAAGACCCTCAGTTTCAGCAGCACTAAAATTTGATATAACATCCACTCTCCTTAATGACAAAATCCATTTTTACACTGTCATATGCATAGCTTCTGTAATGTGCAGGGCTATGGCTGCTACACAATTAAAAAAAAAAAAAGAGAGAGAGAGACCATTATCACAAAGAAAAAAAGAAGTGTCTTTAGGAAGACAACTCTAAAAATAGTTATATCGTTTAAAGATTGCGTCGTAACGGCTGTAACGAAAGAGGCACAAAGGAAGATTGCGCAGGAAACTTCAGTCTGGCATTTCCTAATCCCTGAGCGCTTGACTTTACAACCTTTGCTTATTTTTGCACGTAACTTCCTAATGGAAATTTGCCTTGTGGAAAGGATAGGGATGTTGTCACCGGAGAGGAGGCTGCAGCAGCTGGCGCCCTGGGGTCGGAGGCGCTGGAGGTCCCGGTCATCTGCAGCCCACAGCGCCGCTGCGGCCCCGACCGGCCTCCCCCATCTCTCCCGCTCGCCCTCGGCCTCAGGAGACGTGCGCACGGAGGCCCAGACATGCTCCAAATGCAAGTGCTGTCAGGATCACAGCCTAGCCCAGTTCAGGCAAAGGAACAGCTAAAAGCACTATCCAAACTCCATCATTCTCCCAAATATCAGATCATCACCCCATTACACAAAAGCACTACAGTTTTTCCCTAACATGAATTTTTAAACATTTTGCTAAAATGGGCCAAGCACAGCAATTTTTTCTTATTTTAAAAATCTTGTGCCTGTTAACTTCCCATTGCAAGTTCTGCCTCAGGCTCAATATTCCTTTGAAAAGCTTCAGTCTGGACAGTTAAATTTTGACAAAGTTACAAGCAGGGCCATGTAATGGAAAGAGAAAGCTTTATATATGGGCAACATGGCTGGCTCACCACTAGCACATGTTAAAACACACATATATGTTGCTAGCTTGCACAAATCAGCAAAATACACAGCTAAAGAGTGAATTTCCAAATTGGCATGTAATGGCCAATTCTCTTTCAAGTGACTTGTGTTCATGCACAACCAATATGCCTGGGACAAAAAAAAAAAAATCTAAGCAGGGCTAAAAGTCTTAGAAAAAAAATAAAGTGCTTTGTCCACTAATCTGATTAATATAGCTAAATTATCCAGGATGTGAGAAAGCACAGAAGTGGCAATGCGTTGATAGCCTGCTGTCATTTCAGCTTGAAAGGAAAGAGGATTTTTCTTTTTTTTTTTTTCATTTTGAAAGGGGAGATGCACTTCTTCTGAAAGTATAAATTAAAGATTTAATAGATTAGCAAGGTATGAATTCATATACAATCTGCTGCCAGGTCTGATTTGGCTGCGGTGACAAAACCACAGATTGAGAGGGCTCCGGCAGGGTGGGCAGGAGTTGGACTGTCATGTTGTTGTGGCTGTGGCTGCTCCGTTGCCTCTGTAAGCCGCACAGTGACAGCCCGAGCCCTGCTAGAAACCTGCATTTTCTTCTAATAAACCTGGATTTCTTTGTTCTTCCACCGTTCACCAAGAAACCTCTTCCTGACACCTCCACCGTGTTCCTCCGTGCGCCTTCATCCTCCTCCTTTGGCTGGGCAATCCTGCAAACTCCGAGCAAGTGCAATGAAATATTACGGCAATGAGTTGCCTCCGATAACCGATGGGACACGATCACGTGGCTCTGCACAGAGCTCCACGCTTACTGAAATCAGCCTTTTCCGCCACACTTATGGGGGAACGGTCCTACTGTGAAACAACACTATTTCAGTTTTATCTGCTTATCATTCTTGTTGTTCTCAAATTGACCCAGACAGGTAAGTATTATGACTCAACTTGTAGATGGATTTTCATGCAGATCCCACTGTGATCAAGTAGAGTCAGTTTGATTTTCTACATCCCTGTCAGATGAAAACTTGCAGCCCGCCTTGAAACAAAGATGAATGGGATGATCTTTTGATGTTACAAGCCCAGTAGGAGGGAAAGTAGATAAAAGGTGTTTATGTGCCATCTTCCGCTGTTAAAATAATGCACTATGCGAAGTAAAAGTAAGCATTTCTGGTTTAGTAAAATCAGCAGTGGCCCCCAGAAATCTGACAGGGATAAGTAGACCTCTTGCAAAGAGAACACAGAAACAGCCTTCCCTATGTACTTCTGTAAAAAAGAAATCAATCTAGCAGTAAATTTTCAAACATGGCCACAGACAGGCGTGATAAAATCAGCCCTTTGTTATGACAGCAGCATTAACAGTCCTGAAATGAGGATGGAGACCCGAATGGGAGCCCCTTCCATCAAAGGGAATTCACAGTTAAAGTAAATTATTGGTAAACTAAGTGGTCGCCCTGATATTTGTGCTGCAGAAGTTTATCAAGCGCTTTTGATCCAGTTGAGGGGAATCATGATACCTTCCATTTATTTCCCACAGATTTTGGAAATCTAGTGAGAGGAAAGAGGGAAAGACCTAGAGTCAAAAAAATAAATTAAAAAAAAAGGAGTTTTCCCCTGTCCCATCCTGTCCCAGTGTGAGGACAGGGCCGCGACGCCTTGCTCCGAGCCCTCTTCTATTTGGTCGCATTCGCAGCAAGATGGTGGTGACGCACGGACACGAGCTGCCCGCGCCCAGCGCGCGCCTGCAGCAAGGGCAGCGCTAGCAGCAGCCCCGTGGGCTCCCTGCACCCAAAACAGCCCCATTATCCTGGCTGCACGCAGCACCGTTGCTCTTGAAACTCAAGCCGCGGTGCCCTGCTGAAGGTTCAGGTTTCAAATCCTGCTAACGAGGAATGCTGCAGCCGCCGCTATGAATTCCACATTAAAAACGAAAAAAAAAAAAAAAAAAAAAAAAAAAAAAAAAAAAAAAAGAAAATTTTAA
>VWPW01004006.1:0-43421 GCA_013389825.1 Crypturellus undulatus
GAACTTCAGAGGCAGCCTGCAAAAGCTTATCAGAATCCGAAATCCTTGGGGCGAAGTGGAATGGACTGGCAAATGGAATGACAAGTGAGTCATGGTTTGTGTGTGGCCAGCAGGTACACACCGCGAGGTGCAGTTGTGTTCCCGCCGTGCTCCATCTGCTCCTGGCCTCAAATTCCCGTTCAGGTCACATCTGGGGATGCTCTGTCTGCGCCACTCGCGTGGTGCTCAGAGCTGTTTGAGAGGCCAGTCGCACCACTGCCATCTCCCATGTAGGCTTCCTGGTACGCAGTGTCCCTCGTACAGAAACCTGCCCTTGTGTCAGATGCGGTGATTTGGCTGCTGGTTGCTGCGAGCCTCTATGTAGTCTCTGCCTCTTTAACAGCCTGGGTTTAGTGGTGAACACTTGTTTTCTGAAAGGACAAGTCAATTCCGAAAGGACAATCTGAAAGGACAATTCAGGTTCTATTTCTGTTAACACAGAAAGCTGGAGTTTTTTCACTTCTGAGCTAGGCAGTATTTTCACTGGGCCTTCCTTTTTCCAAAGTAAAGCCTCATCACATGCAAGTCATCCACATTCCCCTTCTGATCCTGATCTTGGGTATTTAAACCACAAAGCATCAAATATCTCAGTTCGCTATAACTTACTGATGCTTTGGTTTGAAAACCATGGAGCTGCTATCAGCTAGATGTCGTGGAACACTGCAGTCACGTACAGCAGCAAGAAAATGAAATCTTGGTGCCAAAACAGCTCCGCTTTAGGATTCTGCTGTTGCCTGGGTAATGTGAGTTTGTCTTTCAGCTGCCCCAACTGGAACGGTGTTGACCCTGTGGTGCGGGAGCAGCTGACTAGGAGACACGAAGATGGGGAATTTTGGTAAGTAGCACTGAGTTTCCACCTGATCTGAAAGAACTGGCCTTTTCTCAGCTTTTCTTTTTTCACATGAAATACCTTCTCCACCAGACTCTTAAAGATGAAAGAGCTAATTTGCCAAAAAAAAACCTAAACCCACACAATGAAAGAGAGAAAAGGTGGTTTTATGAAAGGACTGTAAGCAGATGTTTTCTGTGGTATTGCTTCCCACAGGATGGCTTTCAATGACTTTCTGAGACATTACTCCCGCCTTGAGATCTGCAATTTGACTCCAGACACCCTGACAAGTGACAAGTACAAGAAGTGGAGCCTGCTGAAGCTGGATGGAAACTGGAGGCGAGGAGCCACTGCAGGGGGTTGCAGGAATTACCCAAGTAAGAACACGCTGCTGCTACAGTGCTTGTGGAAGTCTTTATTCCAATTGGACTACCTTAGAAATGTGGGGTTACACACTTGCACCTAGAATCTTTTGGGTCAGGATTGCCTGACTTTGGGAGCCCTGTCCCTTCCACAGTATCAGCACAAACTTCCTATCCCTGGCACTTAACTTATTTGGAGTGCCCTACCAGGGGGATATTCACGTGGGATATCTGGGGCTGATGTCCAGAAATACAAGTGTTTTGTAAATGCTGCTCCCTGATAGAGGATTTACCTGTAGTTGGTAAGACACAGTGGACACAGTGTTAGTTTTTCCTTCCCATATGCCAGTTTGGAAGTCAGAGCTGCATCTGTCCTAGCTGATGGATTTATGTGTTGGGGATGTGTTTGCTCTCAAAGAATGCTCTGGGCAATTTGTGCAAATCCACTTCTCTCCCCAGACACTTTCTGGATGAATCCGCAGTACTTAATCAAGCTGAAAGAAGAAGATGGGGATCCTGACGATCCTGAGAGGGGCTGCACTTTCCTTATCGGCCTGATTCAGAAACACCGCAGGAAGCAGAGGAAGATGGGAGAGGACATGCACACTATTGGCTTTGCGATTTACGAGGCAAGTAAGGCAGTACCCAAGGGGGAAAGGAAAGGAAAGGAAAACCCACCCTGCAAAGAAGGCAGTGCAGTTCATAGCTGCTTCCTTGCTTGGCCAGCCTAGCAGGAGAAGCAGCCTGGAGGCCTTGACAGAGGTGTCCTTGTGGTGCTCTGCACAGTCCTCTGCAAGGGCAGACTTTCCACTAAAACACAGCAGGGTTGAGCTGGCCACACGCTGCCGCAAGGAAAATTCCACTTCAATGTTTGGCAAAATGTCCTCCCCCAGGAGAGCAGTCCAGCAGAGGAACAGGTGCCCCGGGAGCTTAGGGAATGTTGTTCTTGCAGATGCTCAGTGCTAGACTAGTGAAATCTTGAGCAATCTCATCTGATACTGGCCTTGCTCTGAGTCGGTGGTTGGACAGGTGACCTGTAGCAGTGCTTTTACATGCTACAGGTCACCTACAGCTTCTACATGCAGGAGCAGGAGAAGTGTTTACAAAAACTAAGTGCAGAAACTCAGTCTGAGCTTAACTTAACAGTGCTGTATTAAAAAGAGGCAAAATTAGAGCAGCTGCAGTCGGGATCTGACCCAGGACACGATGCTCTCTGGGATAGCTGTGCTAGTGCGGAAAGCAACCCAGCAGCAGGACCAGCCGAAGCATCTGTAACACTCATTCTGCTGCACTGAGGGTCAGAAATGCGTCTGTGGTAACTCTTCAGTCAAAACGTTTAGAGATTTGTTGTTCAGAGCTTCCAAGCAGAGACGCTGGACTCAGCTGCCATTGGAAACAGGAATAATGCTTTTGCCCAAGATTTGTAGTTTTCTGTCATTGCCGGCACTCAGCACAACTGTTTTCTTTCTCAATATCCCAGCTCAGAAAAGCTTGTCAAAGAGTCTGCCCGCTGCAGGCAAATGAGGTTTTAAAGCAAAGTTAGGTCCCCTAGGCCCTAAAGAAGCAGAAAAGTGCATTATCATATTGCCCTGATTGTGTGTTGGCTTTTCTGGGGTGTGTTTCGTCCCCTCTATGCCCTCAAAGCACGCGGGTGGACCCTCTAAAGAGCAGTGAAAAGAAATAGCCTTAGAACAACTAACAATAACTTATCCCTTTCTCCTTGCAGGTGCCCCCAGAGGTATGTGGTGCGGATTGGTGTTCGAGGTGCAGAGTTGGGGATAAGTGGCTTGGGGGAAGAAGCTGTTGAGAGGATGCTCCTTAACTGACTGCACAGAATCTAAAGTTAGAGATGGCTTCTGTCTGGAAGTGGGTCTGGGCTCCTGTTTGCTTTTCAGAGCATCTGGGTAAGATGTAAGAGCTGTCTGTACTTCAGGAATTTGCCAAAGCTGCTCTGTCGCTGGTGCTCTCCCAGCCCAGAATTGCACCTGCTTCCACAGAGCACGGCTGCTTTTTTCAGATTTGCGTAAAGTTTGTTTTTGACACACAACTATATTCTACATAAGGGTTTATTTTCATTTCCTTATGCATTTTTTTTCTCCCTGTTTCTATCTGCAGCCAGTTACTAGCAGGCACTAAGGATCAGAGAGGTGTGTAGAGCATGGTGAGATGTGCAAGCAGCACAAGGCAGCTGCAGCACCTCAGAGCTGTTGCTTCTCAGAGGAACAAAAGAGGTTGAGCAAAATGTCACGTAACATCCTGGTGTGGCTGCCTGCACCTGAGAGAGTGCCCGTAGAAGCACCAGGCCCCCTTACAACTCCTGTGCTCCTACCCCACAGCAATGCACAGCTCCAGGACGCTCAAAGCATCATACAGCATAAGTTGCTATAATGTAAAACATGTTTTTTTAACAGGCAGAAATTTGTATCATCAATTAAGTTTCCTAGGTATTTTTGAATATTTTAGCAGTATTCTAACTGCTGCTCAACTCTTACCCTACTGATCCAAAAGCTGGATAAACCCTGTGTGAAAGATGTTACACTCCAAATAGGCTTTTATAAAGTGTAATACTTCTTTTATTCTTAAAGGAGTACAGAACTGAACTCACTTGCTCAAGGCAGTCTACTTTCACAGGCAGAGTTGAGCTGAATGCCCTGGTGCCACCAGCTCTTGAACAGAGAGCTATCGTAAATATTGTAAAACTTCAGCTTTAAAGCTAAGAGTTTGCAAAGAAAGATGGTTGGTGATAAGTTTGCCTTCACAAACTACGGATCCGTAAAGCTGCAAAGCTACTGGGACGTGACAGCCTTTTCCTTCTTTTTCTTTTTGAAACTAACATCTTTCTTCCCACACTTAAGTAGTGATAATTCCTATTACATTCCTCAACGCAAATATGTGTAAATTGTGTTTTTTTTTTTTTCTGTTTCTCTGCTTTCCATAAGTTTTCCGGGCAGACGAACGTTCATCTGAGCAAAAACTTCTTCCTGACCAACAAAGCGAGGGAGAGGTCCAACACCTTCATCAACCTCCGGGAAGTGCTGAACCGCTTCAAGCTTCCCGCGGGGGAGTACATCATCGTGCCCTCCACCTTTGAACCTGACAAGAACGGGGATTTCTGCCTCCGAGTCTTCTCTGAAAAAAATGCAGATTCAGAGTAGGTGGCTCTTTGGCAACTGCAGAGCTGTGCATGGGTGCAGTCTGTATGCAGCCTGTATGGTGTGTTTTGGTTGACAGCTGCAGCGAAAAGGGGCTGATCGGTGTGTTCACAGACACCCTTTGATCCCAGGTCTGGGCTCTGCTGCCCTTGGATGGCTGGAGAGGGTTGTCTCCTCCCAGCAGAGGGATGAAACCTGGACTCTGCACGAGGCACCAGGCGCCAGAAGGGACCTCTCCCTTTGAGCAACAGTGTGAACCTGTTGGCACCTCAAGGGAAGGGGTTGTGCTAGTTCTGGTTTGTCCCTGGACAGCCTTTACTACTGGCCAGGCTTTACTATGCCCTGCCTTAGTGTTGAACACACTTTGAATTGACTGTAGCCTGACAGAAGCCCACAGGACCTGCCCAAAGGGCAGAAGTGTCCTTGGCTCTAATGACTGTGCCTTGAATGAACAGAAGGATTGGAGCTTGTGAAGGTATTTTGCATTTAATCCCACTTTCTTGCCTCAGTGCCAGTCTGGAAACAGAAGCAATAGAGAAACTGTTTCCCTGTATGCAACAGAGGAAAGCTGGAGTGAACACAGCAAGAAGGAATGTTTTATTTTATTCTCATCCCTGGCTGGGCAGGCATTTAGTAGCTGGGCTGTAGCCACAGCACAGCAAGCCCCAGAGGATGGCACTAGAGGATAAGCTAAATGTGTGTGTTTTCTGATGTCTGTAAACACATTAATCAGGAGAAATGATCTCACCCTTTTGAAATCATGCTGGAAAAAATCAAGGTATGTGTTCAGCTAAATGGTATCTTTGATAAAATCAGGAAGGGTTTTAACGGAACTGGATAAAAACATGATGTTAGCCATGATGTCATGAAGAAAGTTCAGATGCGTTGCAGCTTAAAGGTCAGGCAGGCTGGGCTCTTAGGACGGGGTCTTCCCCTTGGATCTGCCAAATCCATGCCCTAATTCTAAGCAAGCACAAGCCTTTCTGCTCTGCAGTAACCTTTCCTAACACATTTTCTTTAGTGGTGAGAAGCGCCGGTCCGTGGTTGCGTGAAGGCACGCTGCGTTTTCACTGAGCCCGTAGCCATCCCCGCGTCCCCTCTGCAGCAGGTGACAAGCAGCAGCGTGACACGCTCCTCCCTGGCGTCTGTGCACCCCAAACACCGGCCCCAGGACGTGGGAGCCGGGCTGGGTGTCCTGTGCAAGTCACCTGCACAGAGCGGGGTGCCTGGAAACACCGCGCGGTTCCTGCAGTCTCGAGGCTTTGAATGCTCATCACTATTACCAGAGTTTAAGGTGTTCCCCTTTAGCTGTAACTTTAAGCAAAGGCATCGGAAAAGTGACTTTTTCTGTAGTTTTTAACATCAGTCTATTTTTTTTTTCCTAGGGTTATAGATGATGAAATTGAAGCCACTTTTGAAGAGGTATATCTTAAGTTAAATATTATAAATTGAGATAATTTTGTTGTAGACACATGGGGTTGGATTAGCCTGTGCCCTGCACAGTACAGCAGAGTAGTATTTTTCTATAAATATTATCAAGAACTTTGGAAACCTACTTGAACGTGCAGCACAGACCATGGAAACACAACAAGCAGTATTGCTGCAAGTGAGCTTAGGCTTTTCAGATACAAGGTCGGTCACTGGCTGCAGAATAACTGGAGCCAAAGGAAATTCCCTTTGCTCCCCAGCCCAAGATCCCAGCAATTTGTGGGCTTAGGAATCCCTGTAGCCGTGTGTGTTTCGCATGCAGTGTTGTCTCCATGAGTAAATGGTGACTCCCAATGCATTTAGTCTTGTCAAAGTTGAGAGTCTCACCTCCTAGTGCACCATGTTATGTGTCTATCACTTTGTGTAGTATTTTCAAGGTGCGAACTTACATTTTGCTTGTTTTCCTGAGTGCAGGCAGCTGGTTCAGCAGTAGTAGCAGCAGTGAAGATCTAGGCTTGGTTGTTTGGGTTTCTTGGGGGGGATAAAATAAAGACTTAGTAAAGATGTTTTTTTCTTTAACGTAAACACCATTAGAAAAAAACAACTAATTCCTGCAATGTTTGTAGCACCAGCATTTTAAGGAGCCCTGGAAGTAAAGCTGATTATAATCAAAGCAAAATTACTGTGTACCTTCAAGTTTCCAGTTTAAATTGCATTGTTTTAGTAGAGGCAAGATATGCATTAAATACATCTCTGACAGGAAAATTCCAGCTTTTGGTATCCTGCATTTCTCTTTTGTAGACGGAGATCAGTGAAGATGACATTGAGCCCAGCTTTAAGAAACTCTTTGGGCAGCTAGCAGGAAGCGTGAGTATTTTCTGTTCTATCTTGGTAGCTGGAATAAGAGAGCTCCCTTTCGCAGGGGGCAGGTTGAGTCCTGGGTGAATCAAACATACGTACGTGACAGTGCACACGGCAGCTGTGCAGTTACCCACCCAGTCCTAGTACAGACTTTTGGGCGCCCCTGGCAAGCAACCTCCAGCNATGACAGCGCACACGGCAGCTACCCGTAACTACCCACCCAGTCCTAGTACAGACTTCTGGGCGCCCCTGGCAAGCAACCTCCAGCCCTTCTGAGCTGCAGAGGTGACTCTGCTCCCTGCAGGGGTGTCCAGACCGTGCAGGTGGCTCCCTCGGGAGGCCTGGCAGAGTTGCAGGGCCTGCACCGCGTGGCATGTGACACTGCATGGCAGCAACTCCCGGGGATGCTCTGACTTGGCCAACTCACCTGGAGGCATCTAGAGGCTGCTCAGGAGATGCTGCCTGCATCCCCACTTACAAACTTTGCTTTTATTTTCCCCTTTTCCCCAGGATGCGGAGATCTCTGCCTTCGAACTGCGCAGTATCTTGAATAAAATCATGGCCAAACGTAAGTGCCTTCCCGCTGTGCACTGTGCTTCTGCTGGCGAGTTACAGGGGGGAGGCCAGAGCACAGAGTGCTGAGAGCACGGAGCTGTGCAGGGCCAGATCTGCTGCAGACCTGCAGCTCGTCCTCTCTGCACTGCCAGGGCCACTGCCCCGCTCCTCAGGGGCTGCAGAAACCCTGGGGCCTCCTGAGCTGAAGGGGGGTTTTGCAGGACGTCCCTCATGCGGAACAAAAACTCTCTCACAACCATTTGCAGGGAGCCCTGAGGGTTTTGCTCCCACCTGAAGCTCTCTGTTGCCTCCGTCTCCTAACCGCAGCGCCTGGGGGTAAACACTGCCCCTCTGCCCGAAGGACCTGAGGCTGTATCTTGCCTCAGCAGGGGCCACTGCGCAACGTAGACGTGTTTCCTCTTCCAGCGTTTGAAGAAAACTGTAGGATTTTCTACGAGCAGTTGTAGGTGTGCCCATCCCCACCGTGCGCAGGTCTCTTTCTTGCCTAAGGTACTTGCTGCTCGCAAAGGCTTCAGATGACACAAGCAACTCCTGTCCCCTGTGACAGAGGTAGGGCAGAAGGTCCCTTCTCAAAGGAAGATTTCACCTAGACACTGAATTGTCATTGAGTGAATAGCAGGGATATTGCAAACAAGTTTTTGCTTTATGTAATAGCAAAAAAAACTCCAAAATGAAATTAGTTTGCTAGCTGTACAGTCACTGAAGACGCAGAAACAAACGAGGGCTGCGCGTGCGTGCAGTAGTTGCAGAGTTCCCAGGCTCCCTGGGCAGGTGCTGTGCTCCAGCACCCAACAGCAATCCTGCCTGTGCTCTTCCTTTGCAGGCCAGGATATTAAATCGGACGGCTTCAGTATTGAGACGTGCAAAATCATGGTTGATCTGCTGGACGTATCCTTCCCGGCTGCTCCGAGGCACCGCTCTCCTCCTGCGCTGCGGCGGCTGAGCTGCCGCCTTTCTGGGTGCACATCTGGATGCTCCTGCCTGCTTTGCTCCTTTCTTTTCTTTTTTCTCCTGTTCTGCAATGGTTAGTTTCAGAAAGGTCATTTTAAAGCCTTCAGGACTTTGAAAATACAGCAGACAGGCAGCGGGAAGCTAGGCAGCACGCTGGGCTTTTTGCAGCTGCTACTCTGAAGAATAAGGGCAAGAGCGTAGGATGCGCGATTCCAGTCTGAGAATAGTTGTGCTCAGTTTCTCCGAGAAGTGGGAGTAGAATTGCATAGTCAGAAAAAGCAGAAACTACCACAACAAGATGAACCTCTGCTATAATTTGCTGTAAAATGTGGCAGCGTCCAGGGACCCACCAGCAGTTCTGGGGAGAGAGGCAATGACAGGGTTCTTCTGTTGCGTCAAAAACTTCAAACTGGGTAATGAAATAGCAAGCCTGCTCGTGGCTCGGGCCTGTTTAGCCTGTGGCTCCTGTAACTGCCCTGAGCCACCTATGCTGAACAAAACGGCATCGTCTCTGCTCTTCTGTGCATGCAGGAAAAGGGCAAAGAAAAGCCACGGAGAAGCAGCAAATTTGGAGAAATCATTGGTGTTTAAAGGAATCAGTCAGCTGTACTGTGTAGAACAGCTTTGTGCTCAACAGGATGAGGTGGTGAGAAACAGGCTTCGCTGATGACTTGCATCCTTTTCTTTCCTTGCAACTTTTTTAAGTCAATGCTGCCCCTCTATGCAAACCTGGCAGCGGAGGTGGTGGGGAAACACCCTTCCTTCCTTCCAAAGAGATTACCTTGACTCCCCCAAGAACGACGGGAGCGGGAAGCTGGGGCTGAAGGAATTCCACACGCTCTGGACAAAGATTCAGAAATACCAGGTGAGGCACAACCTTTTTGAGAGAAAATAGACTGTAAAGGTGATTGTGGACTGAATTGCGTCATACAATATCCAGAGGCTAGAGCAGCACCTTCCTATAGCGTCACCACAAACTGTATTTTATTCGGCTGAGGTGGGGAAGGCTCAGTAAGCGTCTTTTATTCTGAGGGAGAAAGGGGCATGTATCCAATCTGATTGCTTCATTAAAAGATTTGAGTGTTTCTAAACCTGCTTTTAGGTATTGGGGATCTAAATTTTAGATTTAGATCTCAGGGATGCATGTGTGCAGGCCTCTTGTCAAGTGTTTTGAGCACTGCTAAGCAAAGCTTGGGCTGTGATTTAAAATATTGGATTTCTGACTGAAGCCAAAACTCAGTTGCAGCTGGCTAAGGCATTGCATTATTGACCACTTTGATTTTTTTTTTGTGTGTGTTCTGCAGAAAATTTACAGAGAAATTGATGTGGATCGATCTGGTACCATGAACTCATATGAGATGAGGAGAGCACTGGAAACAGCAGGTTTTTATCTTGTTATCTTTTTATGATTTTATCAGTTTCAGGCCAGTTGCCAAATCTAGGCTTTTTTTTTTTTTTGTGGATTTGGTGTTTTCTGTATATTTGTTTGAATCCTTGGTATTTTATTTTAGGGTTCAAATTGAGCTGCCAGTTGCATCAAGTGATCGTGGCTCGCTTTGCTGACGAAGAGCTCATCATTGACTTTGATAACTTTGTCCGGTGTCTGATTCGGCTGGAAACGTTGTTCAGTGAGTACCCACTTAATCCCGAAACACACCCTGGAGCTGCTTGTTTTCAAATCCAGGCTCACTTCTGTGGGAAACTTCATAATGGTACCAAAGTCGTCTCAAAACTGAGGTATAAAACCTGCAGGCTGCCTGCACCCTGCTTCTAAAAGCAGCTCTGACTGCTGGAGTGAAGCCAGAGGTTTTCATGACAACTGTTGGGTTAAAAAAGAACTTTTTTCTTTTTCAAAGGGTTTAAGAAATACTTTCAATATTGTAGAGGGGCCCATAAAAGAACACAAACTCCCCTTGGCAAGTAGTTCTTGCACACTAGCACAGTTAAAATGCTTCTCCTAGATGCGAATATATATTTTTCTTTCACAGTGTTTCCAGGTGTCCCATTCTGGCTTTGGTGGTAGAGCATAAACTTAAAATCTGGCAGTAAATTCTCTTTTATCTGACGCAGAAGAGCCTGTCTTTCTAATCGGTTCCTGCATTCACCCTCGTCTGTGTTTTGTCTCGTACCACAGAAATGTTCAAAAAACTGGATACGGAGAAAACTGGAGAAATAGAGTTGAACCTCGTTACTGTAAGTGGATTTAGAGCTAAATGGCTGTTCTCTGAGTGGGGGCAACAGCAGGGACTGTCCTACTGCAGGCTGATTCCTTAGGGCTGGCTGTGCATGAGCCAGGGTAGGGCTTTAACTACCTTGGGTATTATATGCAGCTTGAAGAAAGGTCACCCCTTTTTCAAAAAACAAAACACAAACAAAAAAACAAAACCTACATCAAATCTTGCTCTCTAACAAGCCAGGTAAGTTACTTTAAACAAAAGCCTCTCATCAGTTGCTTGTAGTAGTCTGATTTGAAAGCTGTGCACACTTCTTCCCCACTTTTTCAATCGGAAGAGAAAAATTTCAGGGAGAAATGTCTATTTGGTATCAACTCAAAAGGTCACCAAGTGTGCCCCCCCCCCTAGCAACAACTATGCTAGAAGGGAACCAGCAACCTACATGTGTTTTTTTTAAACTTCACCGGTTACATTTAGGTAAGTTTACTTCCTTCAGGACATAATAGAGGAACATGCAGCTCATTCCAAAGTTCACAAAGTGCATTTGTGGCCTTAACAGTTTAAAGGTATAAGTTTAAATAGTACAGGAAATATCACCCAAAATTACTTTTTCTAAGAATACTTAAAGACTTTCCTCCTCATGCTAGAAATAGGAATGTATATAGTTGCAACAGGTATTTTTGCTAAACTTAACTTTGACTCATGTTTTCTTTTTCCTGTGTCTTTCTGTTACATACAGTGGCTGTGCTTTACTGTCATTTGAAGCACCGACAGCAGCTGAGGACATCTCAGAAAGATCACAATCACGTGAGGATAATCATGCCACATATCAGGGAAAAATAGTGGATATGCCTTAAATTATGAACAGGAACTTCTCACAGTTAAGGAAGCAGAGTTCCAGTTCAGCAATTGAAGAAGCTGCAGCCTCATTTTAGAGCTAGGACAGTCTTTATCTACTATTATAGAGCGTCTGTCCAAAAGCTTTAACTTAGTAACTTTTGAAATGTAACTCAATGTAACTTTTGATAATACTGCTTTGCTAGTATCTTCATATTTATTACATGGTATTTTACTTCTGGAAAAAAAAATACTTATAAACTGACAGTGTGGGTCATTAAGTGCTTTTTGAATAAGAGCGCTGGTGCCTGTTCTGCATCTGCCACTGGAAGAGGGATGGGGCTGCACACCTTCACTACAGGTGTTTAGGGTAGATGTGCATCTTTTGGGGTTGCAGGCAAGCCCTACTCCAGGTCAAATATTCCTCAAAATATTTGAGTAGAAAATACTAGCGTCACTAAAATGAAGTCTTTTTCTCCTGCCCCTTGAGGTCCTTGCAACAGGAGCCTGTTGGCATCCTGTGCTCTCCAACACATTCTTACCTTCCTGCACCCAGTTTATGTTCCTTTGAAATATAAGTAATTACTTCCACTGTTGTCTTCTCATATATTACAAACTTTCCTGAATTGGTAAGGTTATAACTCCTACCTTCTTTGAGGTAGATTCTTGCAGTATATACACAGAACTTCACTTTCCAGGAACAGCATACGTTTCTTTTTAAGGAGAAAAAGAGCATCTGGATCCAAAATCATGAGGCAGTCACAGATGCTCTGGCTGGATATTGGTTACTGAAGTGGTAGCAGCCTGATACTCCCAAAGGCTAAAGGTAGAAACAGTGAATTTTTCCAAGAATGCTGATCAATAGCATATACTCTGTATTGTACGCATTAAAATTACGAGGCTGTTAACAGGGGCAGGCCCCTGCTTCAGAGATTCCTCACTCCAGCTCAGCCCTGGCCACCTGAGGAATTGCATCCTCATTCCTCCTAGCTGCTTCCTGTATTTATGGGTGCATTTTCTGAAAGCAGGAACCAGGAGCATGAAGCTGAAGATCTTTACAAAAACTCCCCTCAAGGAAAGATTTGATCGTGTAAGTAATGCTCCCAGGCCGATGATTACTCCTGAGCAGATGGATAAAAAGGTTATGTCTATAAGAAAGATTTTATTTCAAAAATACTTGTACCAAGTCTTTCTTCTTACATGTGTTCCCCAGCTTCTAAGGTTAACAAAAGATACATGCAGCTAACAGGTAAGGGCTAAGTTTTAAATGCAAAGAGCCAAGCCTGAGCTGGTACCACTCCTCCACCCTCAATACAGCAAGTACCTGACTGTTACCGTAGCAGAGCTGTACCTGTGCCGATGACACTGGCAGGTGCTCTAGCATTAAAAAGCGTGGCAGCCCCCAGGAGTTAAGGCTTACGAGGAGGAAAAGAGTTTAATGGGATCACAGTCAAATAGAAACAAGCTGTCAGGACTACAGAGAGTTTCTACACTTAGTTTTCAAAGTACAAAAGACAATAAATACAGAAGGCTCTTTGTAAAAAGAGGAGTCTAAAACTACATTGTCTGGAATATAGCACATAATATTTTGAATACATGGAATTCCTAAGATGCTACAGCATTTTAAAAGTTATTGCTGAATACACTGGTCACATGGTTCTTACTGCTTGGATGCACTTCAACGTGGCTGTTTCAACTAGTGTTCTGCTCACAGCACAAGCATTTGGATGCTACGCACATACTTTAGATGACTTTAGTTTCTCCCATCTGGAAAAAGCCTCAGGAAAAGTGTGGACAAAGCCGGTCATCTGTTTCATGCTGCCTCCTTCACTGGGAACTTGAAAGGGTCCTTGTATTTATTGTGGAAAGATGTGATTTTTTTTTCTCCCAGCACGTCAGAAAAATCAGAGTGGGTACTTGAACATTAGTCTTGCTTAGACCAAACGTAGCAGTTTCATTTGCTTGTAGCCACTATTTCATTTTGGAAAATGCCCTTTTCCATTTGCTAATGCATCAATCCTTCATTTGTTTTCAAAGCACATTCTTCATAGCTTTCAAATTACATTGTCATTGAAATAAGTCTCATGATACTGGAACCAACACAAATTCTTTTCTTTTTTTCTCTCATGATTAGTACTTCAAGAATCTGGCTTCTGTACTGGTTCAGGCCAAGCTTCTTTGTCTAGGTTTAATCCTTGGATACAGCTGAGGGTAAAACAGAAGAGAAATTTAAAATTTTAGTGCCTCAGAGCACTAACGGAAGTAGATAGAGCATTCTTTGGGCAAGCTTAGAAGGTGCTGCCTGTGGAAGTACAAAAGCACAATTCTGGCAAAAGGAAGGCACTGAAAAGCAAGCAACAGAGAAACTTCAACATGACCCAGGTGGGTGGGCTAGGGAAGGTAGGTGGTTTCATAAGTCAAGAGACTTGACATTCAATGGACTTTTCCCACATTTATTATAGGAAATAGGGAGGAGCTAAACTCTATTTTGCTTTCTGTAATGCTTAACAGCTATTATGTAGCTACAGCTTTGGGCAAACAGGGAACATTGGGCTTCCTAAGGACCACGATGCTACAGGAGCTGTGCAGTAGTGAGTGGAGAGCTTGTGAATTCACCCAGGTAACACAGTGGCCTTAAAGACCCCCTTAAAGACATTCTGTATTGAAATAAGCTCTAGACGAGAGAAAACGAGGGGACTTCACCCCCAGGACCTGGCCTGGCCTGCGGCACTACTAGCAGGGATAGGCAGCACACGACGCCTGCCAACCCAGCAGCATTTCGGTGTTTGGGCAATATTATTGCATTTGCTTCCAGAGCTCCTGCACCGCCCAGGAAGTGAGTGACCAGTGAGACTGGCAGAGAGAGAGATCATCTTATTCCCTTAGTTTTATCCATTGCACCTAACTGCAAAAGCATAGAGCAGCGGAAGAGGGAAGAAGATTCGTCTTCTTTCAAGCTTCATACCTCAATCAGCTGGAACTCAAGGGAGTCATGAGGTTCTGCCAACCTGCTAAAGATCATCTCCCGTAGAAGGGCTACTGGATATGGAGCAAAAAGCTTCATGGAGCTCTTATACATGTAGCCACTTGCTACGGTTTTCTAGCAACTCGATCATAAGGAGAAATATGGGGAGGTAATTGGAAATATCTCCCATTATCCAGACGCATCTGTAGCGTGGTTTTTTTTTGTTTTGCTTTGTTTTAAACGGTAATACAAAGAGGGGAAGGGAGGGAGAGGCCACTAACTTCAAAGCTTTTGACATATAGAAAAAACATTACTATTTAAAGAGCACAAGGCAAAGCATGGTCAAATTTCTGTGAGATTTGGCAATCTGAGCTGTTTTTCCATATGAGAAAGAGAGAACTGTGGAATTTTGCAGTGTACTTGGCTTAAATTTCTAGGTGAAACCACCTCCGTGCATCAGGTGCGCTACATTCCGCCTAAACAGGGGCGGCCTGCACCAAGTATCCAAGTGGAGGGAGTCCCCCGCTCTGCCCAAGGCAGGCAGCTCCCTGCCTGAATAAACGCAGGGCTTCTACTCCAAATGCTGGACTTAGGAAATGGCCCCTAGGATGCATGAAACGACCCCTGCCAACCCTGCAGTGTCTTTGTGAGCGTGGAGGAAGCACTCACCCCCAGCAGGTTGCGGGGCACGTAGCCCTCCTTGTCGTTCAGCCGTGCCCACCACCACTCGATTTCGTCTCCGTCCTCCCGGCGCAGGATGGTCATGCAGTCGCCCTCCTTCATGGAGAGCTCGTCGTCATTCTGGGCCTCATAATCCCACAGACAATAAATCACTCCTTTGTTCATTATGCCCATTTTCTCCTGGACTCCTGCAACATTAGNCTTAGGAAACGGCCCCTAGGATGCATGAAACGAACCCTGCCAACCCTGCAGGCAGCGTCTTTGTGAGCGTGGAGGAAGCACTCACCCCCAGCAGGTTGCGGGGCACGTAGCCCTCCTTGTCGTTCAGCCGTGCCCACCACCACTCGATTTCGTCTCCGTCCTCCCGGCGCAGGATGGTCATGCAGTCGCCCTCCTTCATGGAGAGCTCGTCGTCATTCTGGGCCTCATAATCCCACAGACAATAAATCACTCCTTTGTTCATTATGCCCATTTTCTCCTGGACTCCTGCAACATTAGGAAAAAAAAAAAAAAAAAAATCACAAAGCAGCTCAGTACAAAAGCTGGATGCTGATGTCAGGCCACTGGGAAGACTGCTGCACTGTTATCAGAGAGCAGCCAGGAAAAATAGCTCAAATCCTACCACACTTTGCTATCAGTCTACTGAAAGTCATTCCTGGGATACACGGTGTGAAGAAGTTAGTCCTTGCACGCCCAGAGTTCTTCCTTAGCCTGTATTCTTGAAACACAGTGTAAGCAGCAATCAGTAAAAAGAGATTTTTAGGTCAGTGTTCAGGCTCCCTGGACGTAAGTGCTGAGCAAGAAACACTGGTTTGTGCTCTAGGAATCCGTCTGCCAAAAGCAGACAGCAGCGCCTGCCTGTGTCGATCAGCACCCTGCTGCTTGGTGAGAAGTTCCTGATCCGCTCGGGCTCGTCCTCTCCCGCCAGCACCTCCACGCTCCTTACGGGCATCATTTAAAACCTGCTCGTTGCTAGAATCTGAATTAACCCCTGTAGCTAGAGATGAAATATCCTCTCAGTACACATTTCTCAGCACATCAAAAAGGGCATTTTAATCAACTGCTGTACAAACTTTCTCTTAGTTAATTACTCCATGTTAGATTAGTGAACCTTACTGTTTTTTATTTGCTATTTGTTTCTATCCTTCAGGAGGAAAGGGTATATTGCACATCATATTACAAAACCTCTCGTTTCCCTCTCCATCTTTTAGCTATTACAGCTAAGAATCCTATACAAGAGTCTACATCTGCCAGGGGAGGTAGCTGTTCAAAGGCAGTTCTTCGTTTCTGCATTGTAGCCCCTCTAAACTGAGTTGCTTCCATGGCTCACTTCAGTTCTTAAAGAGGCTTTCCTCACCTCTCCCACCTCCATTTGGTGGAATTAAAAGTTTAGCAGAGGCTGGGGCTCTGCACATATATAAGGGAAACTGGCACTGAGTATCAACACTGAGGGAAAGAGATCTACACAGCAGATGAACAAAAAGAAAAAAAAAAATAATAATAAAGGTTTTGAACCTGGGTAACATCCTTAAGAGCCTGGTTATACTATGAAGTTCATTTAATCTTGAAAAGAGTAAAACGACATGGTTGCATCACCAGCGTGCCATTTCCATGTTAGGCAACTAATGGAGTACTTTAAACACACTTGCATTTGTTAATGCTTTTCAGTATTGTTCATTCTTCCCAACAAAGAGGAATTAGGCAAATCAGTCAATGCTTCAAATGCCGCCCAGGCTGCACACCCAGGTTTTTCATCTTGCAGGCAGCAGGCCAGGTCTTCATGCGACATCTGCTCTAAACAGAGACACCCACATCCCAAACTTCCCTTACAGCAGGAAGGGCTCCACAGTGGGTGAATTTCCCACCATAACTGCAGACGGCCAGAAATAGCCCCAGCAATCAGATTCAGCTCATGGAACAATATGAGAATTCAGTAGCAAAGTAGCCCAAATATCAAGAGGTTTCAATGATTTCAATAGAGAAAGGAGGACAAGCCAAAGCCTTCCAATCCTTTTGAGACTTAAAGAGACCTATTAAAAATATCTCATAATAATTTTTACACATAATAGTCACATATCTGTATAAATATATTTCTATATTGAAATGAAAATGAAGATTTGACTATTCAGTGAGATCAAAACACACACAAAAAAAACCACACAGACAAAAAAATGTGTTTCTTCAGACTGTGCCCAGTTAAGTCACAGGTCTCCTTCCCACAGGAGGCTGCTTATATGAATTTAAGAATTCGACAAATCTCTGGAAAAAAAAAAATTCTCAAGACCCCTTAAACACAGGTCCCAGCTCTGACTCATAACAGTGCTTAAAACCAAACAAAAAGATAACTGGTTAAACCTGCTATTTTTAAACTTAGTCCTATCATCTTCCTTGGATGTTTGCTGTTGATGACCACCTTACCACGGGAGCCTGGATACAAAACTGACTGGAACTTCACTTACTCCAAGGCTCAGGCACTGGTCAGAGGCTCCCTCCTTTCCTAAGGAAACCTGTGTTTAGCACCAAGAGACATGGCCTTCCTGCGGGCAGCTGGGCAGGCGGCTTCGAAACACGCTGGGCTGAGCAGCTTACCCGAACTCACGCTGCGCAGAGCTCCCACCAAACCAAAAGGGCTACATTTTCACTCTTACTACTCCAGCCTTTTGCGGATAAATGAAAGTCCAACTGATAGGTGTGTACGCAGCAAGGGCTACATACAAACTACAGAAAAATAATCTAATGTCCTCTGATTGAATTCTTATCATATCCTGGAGGGAATTCAGTCTAAAAAAAAAAAAAAATTTTTTTTAAATAAATAAAAAGGAGATTCCTCGTAGCCTTACTATATGAAAAAATTAAATAGGGGATTTCTTTATAAATGTCAGAAAATAAAAATGACTAGGTCCAATTCAGTGCTTACAAACCCCTGGCAAGGCAGGAACTAGAAAATACCTTCCCTGCTTCTAAAAAAATCATCTTAGGAAGTGTTCCCCATTTGAAGACATTAGACAGTGTGTTTGTGAACTGCCTGCTGAGCAATCCACGCCACCGTGATGCATCAAGTAACACTCACCTGGGAAGATCTGCCTAATCATCGGCTCAAACCAATGCACTCCCCGATGCAAGTGCTCAGTCCGTTCAAGGGTTTTAATGCAGAGGAAAATTGCATTACTCAAATCACCTCTACAGGCTCAGCAGCTGGGAAAGCCGGTTCCAGATGGACCTCACTCTCACAGTAAGCTGGCTTAAAACCCTCTCTCTCCAAGAGGAGCTTGAGGCATGGGCAGAAGTCCGTGCAAGCAACCACTCCCCATGCAAAACCATACAGAAAAGCCCCAGGTGAGGGGCTGGTCACGCACCGTAGAGGAACTGGGAGCACTGCGTGTAGCCTTCCTCCATTTCTTCGCACTTGTCCGCGGCCGTCTGCATGTCGCTGTAGGTCATGGCGAACACGGCTGCGCCTGACTCCACCAGGAACTTGCACACCTGCACGTTATTGCAGGACGCAGCGCAGTGCAAGGGCGTCCTGCAGGACGGGGAGAAAGGCAAGACCAAAGGCTGATCGTTGGCAGCCCAGCTCGCGGGCTCCTACCTGCAGCGGGTAACCCAGCCTGCCGAGGACAACTGGCTTCCAGTCAGCAGGGGCACCTGCAGCTGGGTTTCTATATGGACCTCTAGTCATGTACCCTTTTCTGATCCATTGAAAAATTAAGAACATTCCCCATTGCACCTCAGAAACACTCCGAACACAACGTCTCTCACCACCTAGCAATGAGCTAGGAGACATGACCTGGAAATGAGCACATGCATCTACAGCTGTGGGACGACCAAACACCTTCACTCACAGCCTTGGGCACTTTTGTTGTAGGCAGAAAGACACAGCTCTCCCGTAACCCTTCAAGCAACCCTTACAAATCCAAGGATTTGTAACCCAGCAGCACTGCTGACTTGGGAGTGTGGGTCGGGAAAGCGCTCCTTAATTATCCGAGTACAAAAGCAAGAAGAATTTGCAGAGCTGGAAACTGCCCAGAGTATTTGCAAGGCTGCACGCTAGCACACTTGGAGAGGAGGCACACTGAGAATTCCAGCAAGCAATTCATCACATATAAATTGCCTTATACTTGCCTAATATCTCAAAGAAACAGATTTCCCGACAGCTGTATCCAGCCCATGAAGCTGGAAATGCACAGTTGGTTTTGCCGTGTTACACCCAAATACAAAACAGTAGTACAGATCTGCCTATTTTCTCCTCTACACATTCTCATGTCACCCCCACTGAGACAGGCTCCTGTGCTGCTGTGGAAGAATCATCAGCAGCCCTGCAGGTGCAAGCACAACTCTAAAGCTCTTCCCAGTCCTCTACCCACCCTGATGCTGCAGAAGTCAAATCCACCTCCCCAGGAGCCAAGAGCTTTGCAGAGCCTTCTGTTCTTGCCTTCTGACAGGCAAAAAGCTGGAGGGGGCAGCCCAGCACTGCTGCTGCGGAGGCAGTCGTGGCTCCCCAGGCCGCGGCTCTCCCGGGGTGGATGCTCACAGGTTCCCAAAGGAATTCTTACCATCCATCGCTATCCGCAGCGTTCACGTTCACGCCGAACTGCACCAGGAACTTGACGATCTCCGTGTGCCCAGCGCACACCGCGTTGTGCAGCGCGGTGATCCCCTCGTCGTTGGGCATGCTCGGGTCTTCGACCTGCGCAACCGAGGAAGGAGACATTCACGTTCTCAGGAAGCTCTCTACAACTACCATCTCTACAGGAAAATTAGTTGTCTTGCTCTGAAATATAATTCTGAGCCTTATTTCTATAAAGAACACAAGCAACAGGGAGAAAAATGACAGTAGTAACAAGTATCGCAAGAAGATTCACATGAGACCCTCCTTTTAACAGCAAGAAGACAGACATTCAGAGAAATATTTATATCATCTCAGTAGTTTAGTACACGCATTTGGGGCATAACAAGCCCCAAATACATCTATTTTGCTTACAGTTAAATAAGTGAATTTTGCTTGTCAAATACTTTGCTAATATGCTAGATAAGAAATGGAAAAAGCACCCTGCAAATTTCCAGCCTCTACGCTAAATATCTACGCTAAATATCCAACGTGGATGCAACAGCTAAAATGAGCTGCTAGGTGGCCACTTCTGTTAGGATTTCTTCCCTCCTCGCAAGCAGATCTAGGCTGTGTGCCTTCAGTCTCCGATTCGAGGCCCGAGCAGCTTAGCTCTGACTTCCCCCTTGGAAGGGGGATGGCTGCTCCACCTGTTCCAAGGTGGAAATTATACCTCATAAATGATTCTCTGCACGAGGTCAAACTCGCCCTCCAAAGATGAATCCAGAAGCAGCGCGAGTGGGTTGAACTTCACCCTCATCCCATGTGCAATTCTCTCGGAGCCAGTTTTACGCAAGTTTGTCCTCTTCCCCTGCGAAAAAGTAACCAAGTTATGGGTATTTTTGCTGAGAAAATAAGAATACAGAGTTGTTGATATAAGAATAACAACAGAAATGACCAGTTAAGGCAGTTTTACACAAAATTTAAACTATTCGTACACTTGTTATTGTTCCTGATCTCTCTCCCAGCATGAATACAGCAAATCTGGAACACTATGAAAGATCTTTGCCTCCATCTTAAGCGAAGGTCTCTGTTCAGGTCATACACAAAAAATCTTGATCAGACACATCAAAACCTTGAAACTGCCAAATTTCTCAACAGAAGAAACAAGCACAGATGTCTGTATTCAGATTTTAGCACTAATTCTTACAGCCACGACAGAAACCATGAACCTTATGACTCCATGTGTTATCTTTAAGCACAGATGAGATGTTGAGCTGCTAATGTTTTGCTAAGTATAGCAGAGTTATTAATAGGAATAAAAACTGTTATGGAAAACGGGCTAGTAGCGAATGACTGAAGATGCCTGCAGTGATCCTGGAAGGGAAGTGCTTCTCCAGCTCCACGTTCGCCCGGCCCCTTCGGCAGCGAACAGGCGCCCGTGAAGGCGGCACTCGGCCCAGCTGCCTGTGCTGCAGCAATAAACACTATTCACAGGGCGATGCCAATTTCTGACAGATGTCCAAGCAAAGATGAATGGAAATGACTCATGTTCTGCAAGAGCAAACATGTGAAGATAAGCTAGAGAAGAGGAGATTCCCAGAAAATACTTTCACCTGTTGATTTATACATAATGCCACAAGCACGGCCTTCTTAGGCAAGCAGCCTGTTAGCACAACCCAAATATTTAAATGTGAATCAAGAAGCTGGGCCAGTTTCTTTCTTCTCATCCCCAAATTCTTACAAAACCACACGGATCTGAGTTCTTACAGCTTAGGAAGCCCTAGATCTCAAGTTTGCTGGTAAAAGGGAGCAAGGACAAAGTCTTAAGAGCACAAAGGAAAACATGCAGTGATGATTCTGTGCAGAAATTACAAGGGTAAAAAGCAGGCTAAAGTATTTATGTCCTCTGCCTTGAGGTGGAGGGGGGGAACCAAAAAAAAAAAAAAAAAAAAAAAAAATCACACTTTTGTATATCAGCTTATTAAAATTCTACTCGTGATCGGTTTTAACAGAAGTCTTCAAGGAGCTGAAAACATTAAGTATTTCTGTTCTACAAGTGTGAAATAACACCACAGCACATGAACGGATGCAGACTCCCAAAATAAGCATCGAGACAGTAAAGCGGTGCCTACCCTTAGCCCAAAGGGATTTACTTCGATGCAGCTTGAGAACTGACTCACGTCAAATTAAAGTTCCAGAGAAAAATTTGGAGAATGCTTCAGTAAAGAAAGCCTAAGCAGTTGGCGCCTACAAATGAGTTGTTAGAGTAGGGACTAGGACAGGCTCTGTTCATCTTTATTTTTCAAACAATGCACTTCCAAATAAACTAATATGACCAAGGATTCAGATAAATGGTTTCCAGCTCACATCAACAATAGGGGCAAATACTCCTGAAATTTGCAACTGTGCCTCAAAAAACAGTTTTACTCACTCTTATGAGGCAATTAAATTTGGATGAGACTTCAATAAGAAATGCATTTTATAGCCCTGAAGAATTTTACTATTTGTGTACCAAGCTCCATCTGAAACTTTCCATTACTGCCATTCATTTTAGAAACAACAGTCTTTTCATTACTGTCAATTCAATTTGGAGATAACAGTACCAAACAAATAGGGCAGAAGTTTCTCTACAGTATCTGTTCTCTCTGTGCAACTAACTCTCCGCATCAACTCAACGATCTCTACAAGACGATGCAGGAAATGTCCTTGGACTGACTTATTTGTAGGCTAATACTTACTGGAGGCAGGGAAAACTGTCCCGTAACTTCAGGNACGATCTCTGCAAGACGACGCAGGGAATTTCCTTGCAGAACTTGGACTGACTTATTTGTAGGCTAATACTTACTGGAGGCAGGGAAAACTGTCCCGTAACTTCAGGAGGTCGCATGTTGAACACGTCCTCCCCCAAGCTCTCCGGTTCCCCTGACGGATATGGAGGCGGCGGGTACGGAGGATATTCCTCCATGTACACTTCCAACGGCAGCGAGGCTTCCAGGCTCGGCTCTTCCATTTTGGGTTGCGTGAGCTCGTCACTGTCCGATGCTCCTTCAGGGACAGTGTCCAAAGCTGCCGAGGGCAGAACCACCTCACTCTCATCCGCTGGTTCTGGTTCTGCTTCCTCGGCTATGGCTGGTTCTGGCGCGGAAGCAGCAGTTTCTTTTTCCGACTCTGCACTTAAGTAGGGATTGGGGATTTCCGTGGGGCTCTCGGGGCTGGCAGCTGCCGTGGCCTGCTTGGAGGCATGGGACGGAGCTGAGATAGTCTCCATGGCGGCCAGAGTGGTCCTCTGATACAGCAGCTTCTGAATGTTGGGCCCGTTGGGTCCTTCTGGCTCCGTAATGGAGCTCCGCTTCTTGAGCGGCCGGGGCGCGTTGGACAGCTTCTTGCGCAGCGCCTCCAGGTCGGCGTCGCTCTGATTGCGGTACGGGTTGGACAAGAAGGGCAGCAGCTTGGTGGGGCTCAGGGGACGGGGGATTCGCTCCGTTTCGTGGTTCTCATGAGCGCTGGCTGTCGCCTCCACCTCGGGCTCCGGGCTGCCCGGCTTGCCTTGGAGGCTGGAGTAGACGTTCTCCGCGGGCGGCAGCGGCATCGGCGCCCCGGCGCCTGCCATCACCGGCTTGCCGTACACTGAGGAGCAGCGGGGAAAAGCAGGCGTGAGTATGCGATCAACAAACCTCACAAGAACATGCAGCCCCATTCACTTATCCAGGGCAAAGAGGCAAAACCCTCGAATTAACTGAAGAGAACCGAACCGCTAACCAGGTTTACCGTTATCACTCAGATATCCTGCATTCCATGAAAATTGCGCATTGCTTTTCTAACAAACAACACAAGATGCTCGCACTTGTTCTAACGCACTTAACCAAGGGCAACGCTGCACGTACGGATCAGGGGGAACGCGCACCCATCCCGAGACCTTATGCCGAGGCGGCGGCAGGGGACACGCGCTTACCGCTGGGGAAGTGGGGCCCGCGGCTCTGCGCCCGCGTCAGCGCGCTCTGCACGGCCTGCTGGAAGTTCTTGCCGGGAGTCTGCTGCTGCGTGTACATGCTGTAAATGGAGCTGGCGGCCACGGTCTGAGGCTTTCGGAAGGGCGGCAGCGAGGCCTCCTTGGACGGCTGCGGGGTGAAAGGCCTCACGGCTGCTGCCGGAGGGCTCTCCTGTTTGGACGAGGGCAGAATCTGCTCCTGGCTCGAGGAAGGACCTGCTGGAGGCACAGAGATCCTCTGCTGTATCTGCTGGGCAGCGTGGGAGGGCGGCTGGGCCACTGCTTTTGGCTTGTTCCCCATAGCCACGCCAGCCAACGGCAGCTTCGGCGGGTTTCCGTCCAGCTTCGCATCAGCAGGTGGCAGATGGTTGGCTTGACCAAAGTAAGGCAAGTTTATCTGTTTTGGTTTAGTGGGGACTGGTGGTGGTACTTTATTTTTATTGGCGGTCTGAAAGACAAAGAGTTAAATCAAGGTTAAACTGCAAAATGGGTTTTAGTGACCTGTTGGGAGGAGCAGAAGCCCCTGAGAATGACACAATATTGAACAATTGCTCTATCTCTGCAGCGCTGTTTGCAATCTCATTTAGTAAACATGAAAAGATTTCTTGAAACATTTTATCATAGTTATTTATAGAACCAATCTTTCAACCTGTTCCCCTTAATTCCTCCTGTGACAGCTATGTTTAAAGCAAATGATGGGTGTGCACAGCAATTCTCTAAAGGTAGTTCAGGCTGGAACCTGCAGGTAAGACCCTTGACTTCCAGCAGAGCACTTGATATCTTGCCAGTGTTCCTGTTACTTTGTCCCTGTGCCCAAGAAATTCATGCACTTTTGCCAAGATTCAGGTGGGAAGTCTTGCTGCAAGCAAGCGTCGGAAAGACACCATTGAACTAAACAGTACAACAGGTGTCCACATGATTTTAAAAGCCCCTCAAAAATGCTTCTGTGTACATAAATTTTGGAAAAATACAGGCATACTAGGACCAAGTAACCCAACCGTTTGTATGCAGTCAATCAATATGCAGGTTTCCCCATAGCGAGTAGAGGGAAGAGATTCTTAACGATCGGCTAACATTAAAAGCCTGGTTTTTTTCCCCCTTAGAAATACTCTCTTGATGGAAAACCGAGGGATTTGCAAGGAGCTGCACAGCGATCCCTGCCAGACGGGAAGCAGGAGCTGAGCAGCAGTGCCCGTTTCCTGCCTACCTGGGCTTCTCGCAGGAGGTCCTCGCTGCTCTGGTTCTTCCTCAGCGTGCCCAGCCCCGCAGACTGCTCCACGGAATCAAACATAGAAAACGGGCGAACTTTCTTCTCTTTGTCTCGCAGAAAACTTTCTCCTTCAGCTGATGTTACAGAAAGGAAGATTTTTTTTTTTTTAAATGACAACAAAATTGCAAGAATAAGGATTGCCCTCTGTGCACTATTAAGGACAACTTGTATAGGAGGTGCTTTTTGAGCATATCCTATCCTCGCACTGACAGCCCAAGGACATGCTGAATGCTGGAGTTTGCAAATAGCCTATTTGCAGGCATTGGTTTCCACCACTTGAAATAGGGCTTTTTTTTTTTTTTTTTTTAATCCTGCCACCATCCCACCAAAGCCTGTATTGCAATATTTTTTTTTTGTCTACTCAAATATGTTCTATGCATTAACACAAGCATCTTGGGAAACAGCTGTTAATTTGATTTTCCACCCTCTAAATTTACCTTTAAATTTAAGCAAGAACTTACCTTGTCCTTCAGTGATCACAATTCCTTTTGCTGAAGTCAAGGCTTGCCCTTGACTAATGAGATTGTCTGCATTTGAACTGCTCCAATCCGGGGCAGAGGGGGAAGGTTTTGAGCTGGGGACCACCGAGCCTAGGAAACAGCAAGTGGTTCAGGTCAACCTAAAATCATATTTTATATGTTGAAAAAAAATATTTTATATTTTATATTGAACATTTTATTGAATACTCATTCATCCACTGGGGATGAAGGCTTGTTTGTTTTTCCAAACACCAGGTCTGGACAGTAGAGACAGCAGACAAGTATTGCATGTAGGTTAGCTGCTGTAAGCCCTGTCACTTTAGTTTTGTTTTTAAATAATGAGAATGCAAAAAGAACAAGCTTAGAAATAACCATGAAAGCAGCACACACCACACGTGTCTGCATTTTTAGGCTTTCAGACAAAAAGTCTCTCTAGAATAGTTTGTTCTAGTTAGCATGGAACTTCCCTGGGCTATTAGGGTGGGTAAAAGTGATGGGATGTTAAGAGGGGATCAGAAAGAGGCAACATGCATTAAAACATATATACACACATGCATATATATACAAACACGCATACACACACACATATATATTTATATATATACACACACACACACATATATATACACATATATACATATACATTTTATATATATATATATAATAAAAATATTAAAAGTTGCATGGGGGTTGAGAGCATAAAGAAGGATCACTAACTTACAGAAGAATTCCCCTATGTTCTATTCCTTCCAATTCAATTCACTCATTAAGAAGATTATTTAAATGTAAAACACGCTGAATCCCATAAGCTCAGTGCTTAGAAGATATACTCACTGCAAGAGGTGTCAGATCCCAAGATTAACATCTCTAATAGTATTTTGGTAAAAAGAAAATTCACCGTTGGTAAGTTAAAACAGACCAGGTCTGGGGAAATATTACCAACTGCAAGTTACCTGCAGGAATTTTAGCTTGTGAACTGCTTCCAGCTCTCATGTTGGGCAGAGTTTGTGTTTTCAGCGGACCATCGGGTATCTGCAGAGCTTGTGCCCCATCTGAAAATGCTGGTTTCACCAAAAGTTCAGGTCTGGAAGTGATACGTGGCATAGTGGAGGACTGGATATAAGGACCTACTGCTGCCACTCGACTTGGAGCTGAAGCCACCGGCTGGGGCAAATTCCCATCTGAAGAAACCTTAAAAAAAAGTAAACAACAAAACAAAAAATAAAGTTATGCTGCAGTATCCATCTGTACGAAGAGTTTGAACCAGAAGTCAAAAAGGATAAAGCAACAACAGAAAAGTTATATTCCAGTATTAGAAATGAAGCTTTCTAGGTTTTAATGTATATTAACATGTTATTAAAATAATAAATACATGAAAAATAAAAAATCCAAAACGTAAGAAGAGTCTTTAGCCATAAATTTGGCCATAAAGTAGGTTAACACCAACGTGTCATGAAAAGTACTTCAATACTGCAAAACTCCCACTGCATATAGATGAAGATGAGAAGCCCAGCATCTTGAACAGCCTTCCCCTCATGCAAAACTATTCCAGACTCCAGGGGACGCAAGGAAAGGGAGAGTTTTGGTGGGTTTTGTTATTAGAAAATGCCCGGCACTTACTGGTACATTCTCCTTCTGCTGCAGGGCTGCCTTCTTCTTCCAGAGGCGCTCCCGGAGCTCATTAACACGCTTGTCCATGACGGCCACCTCCGAGTTGCGCTTGTTCAGGCACTCCCGCTGCTGCTGCAGCTTGGCATTCTGCTCCTGGTTCAGCTTGTTCCGCAGCTGAATCCATTCACAGTGAGCCGGGGGGGGGGACGGGAAGGAGCCGGAGGAAAACAACAACAACAACAACAAAAATCAACACACATCAACTTTCAGGACGGGACGCAGGAAATGGCAACAGAAAGAAAGCTCTTAAAAAGGTCCTGTCGTGCTTGCAAACTTGGGCTGTTTCTTTTCCCTCCTCCTTTTCTCTGGGGAAAAGGACAATTGATCTCCACATTTTGCTAAGGGCGAAAGCATACACGGGATGCCCCTTCTGCCTCCTCTCTTGCAGGCGGCGCGGCTGACGCTCCAGGGGCACCGGGAGAGAGCGGGGGAGTTTCCTCGCAGCGAGGCGAGCAGCACCGCAAACCCTCTCCGCCCTCTCCTCCAGCGCTGGCTCCCAGATGGCCCTCCCGTTACCTGCAGCTCCTTGTACAGGCGGTCGAGCTCAGCGACAGCCGACTGGTTGTCGTGGTAGCCGTCAATGCGGCCGTTCTTCAGCATCTCCAGCTGCCTGGTGAGCTCCTCCACCTTGGACACGGCCAGCACCAGCTCGCGCTGCTTCTGCTGGAACAGGCTGTTCATCTGCTCGATCTCCTCCACTGGAGAGGGCGAGAGAGCCGGTGAGCGGCGCTGAGCCTGGGCCGCCCGCTCCCGCGCCAACCGCGCACAGAGCACGAGCCCGGGACCTAGCGAGGCCGCGCAGGGAGGGCACCGGGAATAACCGAAATAAAGAAAGAAGCAAAAAAGAGCCACTCTTGGCTGAATTCCACCTACAGGGCACGCCGATTGTGTGACGGTCTCCGGCTGGGTGCACACTCAGCCCCCGGGTCTAAGGCAGCAGGATGAGCCCAAGCANCCCGGGACCCAGCGAGGCCGCGCAGAGCCTGCCTGGGCGCAGGGAGGGCACCGGGAATAACCAAAATAAAGAAAGAAGCAAAAAAGAGCCACTCTTGGCTGAATTCCACCTGCAGGGCACGCCGATTGTGTGACGGCCTCCGGCTGGGTGCACACTCAGCCCCCGGGTCTAAGGCAGCAGGATGAGCCCAAGCAAGTGGCAAGGCTACCAGGGAGCGGGCAGGGGCAAACACACACGCTCCAGAACCCCAGCACTTCCACGTGCCCTCACCTTCTTTAAAACTGACATTTATTTTGTGCACTGCAACCCAAACAGAGCATTCACTTCCTCTAGAGAAAAATGTTTTTGCTTTTATCGTAAAGCACCATTTATATTTTCATTTGAGCGCTACTGATATATATATATATAGAGGGAAGAGAAAGAAACAAAAACAAACAGAAAAGAAAAACAATCTGTTTATGCCTGAAGTATTTAATATTGAATAGTCAGCTGGCTGAACAACAGAACCCAAATATCCGTGTAGCCAGCTGGACACTAGTCTGGTTTCTGTAATTAAAAAGAAAATACACAGCCACTTTGGTTGTTAAGGTAGCTCTTGCCTAAGAGGCAGGTATGGACACCATGTGCCACCCAGCTTTGTTAGAGGCCAAAAAAAAGTAGCACTCTGAACATATGCAGGGTATTAGCACTGAGGATGGCAAGAGCTGCTGTGGTAGACAAAGGTATTTAAGGAAAGAACATTTAAGTAAGGAAGCAACCTACACTGAAGTACAAGAGTGGATACAGTAGGCTCCAATCACACTGTGGAAACACATTGGACTCTCCCCAAAGTGTAAAAATAAGAAAACGTATTCTCCTCCTGTAAGTCATTCAGAACTTCTTTTGGCAAATACAAGGTGCAAAAATTAACACTTCTCAGAATTCTGTAAATAGCCCCACTGAAACATTTAAATCAAAGAAAAAAACAAAAAAAAAAAAGTCCAAACCCAATGCTTTATGAAAAGAGACAAACAAAAAGCCACGCACACAGAGGCCGGTTTCCTCACCTAGTTTGCCATTGCTCAGTCTTTTCTGCTCCACGTGGCCTTTCAGCGCCCTGACTTTCTTAAGCTTGGCTTCCTGGTTCTCAGCAATCTCCTTCAGCCGCTTCAGTTTTTCCTGCTCAGCAGCTTGCTGCTGCTGCCGCTGATCTTGCTGCTTCAGGAATTTCAGGCGCTGCTCCTGCAGTTAAAAATTCTTTTTTTTAAATGGGTCTCACAGCAAGGTACAAGCAGATGAAGTCCCAACATTTAAGCCCAGTCACAGCAGCTCCTGCAGCTACTTCAGCCCAGTACCTGACGTCCCAAAGTACCAACAGAAGCCTCTGAGAACAGGCAAGCAGGTACCAACACTGTCCTGATACAACCCCCAGGCACCACCACTATGTGGTGCAAGGACCTTCTGGAACAGACGTGGTGCCCATGTCTAACGGTCTTTAATAAGTTTTCCTCCCATTAAATTTTGAACTTCCAAAGTTCAAAAGCTTTTGAAGCCTTAAAAAAAAACTAGCACTTATGTTCAATGATCCCCAGGGTCATTTCCAGTTCCATTTAACCACTACTTAGTTCTTGAGTTACATGAGCTAATATTTTTTTCTTCTCTTCCTTCTCTGTGCTGGTGCTTTACAGATCTCCATCTTATGCCACATTTTATTTCTTTTTTTCCCCAGCACAATTTAATTCTCTATACAGAAAGAATTTTCTACATCCCTTGCTATTCTTGTCATCACTTTTTCAAGCTTTGTTGTACATTCCCGAGATGGGGGAATCACTGCACATCACAGCTCTGAGATGCGATCATGCTGGGTCAATGCTCACTGCCACCACAACACAGAGGAGCACAAGAAATGGGGAAACCTTCCTACCCAGGGCCAAAAGACTGACTGGATTCCATTTATGTAGCAGACAGACCCATACACCCTCTCCAAGGACAGTGCAGCATCAGATCTCTACAGCTTAGAGAGAAAAGGAGCTACGAGATCATCTGCAGCAACTACCCTTAAGTCACTGGCCATTGCAAACAGCTTCCAGTTCTGGAGAGGAGAGCTGCTTCTGCTGGAACTCCTAAGGCCTTCCCAAGCACTCAGCCAAACAGCAGCAGCCAAGACAACCACAGGTTACTAATACTAGAACTGAACATTTCTTCCCGAAATCATCAGTCATATTTGGAAACACAGGCTCTTGTTGACTTGACTGAAAAAGCAAGCCTGCTCTCTGGAGAAAAATCAAGCAGCACCTGCAGCGGGTGAGTTTGGAGTCAATCATATAGTGCAGAATGTCAGAAATAGACATTACAGCCCATGTCTAGAAAGCAAGTGTATTATTTTCCCCTCAGAATCTATTTTTAGTATTGCATTTGGTTTCAAAAAGGAATGGGAGGCCTCTCTTTGGAGCAAACGGTCCTTCCCAGATACATTTGCAGGAAGGCATCTTCAATGAAGCACGTTCTCCTGTAGGACACTCAAATATCTAGACTCAAATGCACCAACTTCCCCCCATTTCCCCTCAAATCTTGCATCCCTTTACAAAAAGTATATAAAACATTCCTATTCCCAGTGATGTTGCTAATAATTAAGACTTGTAGGTCCATTACCATCACTCACAAGTGATGGAATAGCCAAGAGTTAAAAAAAAAAAAAAAAAAAAAAAAAAAAAAAAAAAAAAAAAAAGGTTAAAAAAGACTTATCTTTGATATGCAACATAAACCCCGGAGCTGAAACTGAGGACAAAATGTCTGGACAGAATAGGCATGAACTTTGCTATTAAACTTCAAGTGAATACCCTTATCAGTTGCTCAATTCCAAGCTGATTAATTTCTCACACTTACACTTCCGTGTTTTTCATAACTGTTTTTACCATCGAACAGAAATAAAGATTTCTTGCTATTTTTAACAGCCTCAGAGGGCCACCGCACCACTGTGTGGTTGCCACACAACCATTACAAAGCCAAGCTTTGAACTGCTTTGCTGAGATGTGTTTATTGAAAGCTAAGGCACCAAACCAGGTGCTAAATAATGAGGAAAAAATATCCTTTCAGCAAAGAGAGTCATACAAGATTGGGAAGGGAAACAAATGTGCACATTTGATTTTGAAAGGAGTGTGAGACAGGTGGCCTGGCAGAGGGAGAGCAGCAGGACAGGATCTGCAGAGCAACCTGCTTGCCGGGCAAGGGCTCTCCGAGGGGCACGCGGCCATGCAGATGGTGGCACACGTGTCCCAAGGGGTTGGTGGTGGAAGGTTCTCTCTCTCAGCCATGTGGATGGCAGGATGCCGTGGCAAGGCCTAAGTCGAAAATGCAATCCAAGCTACAAGTTCCACAGATGTGTTCAGACTATTTATTTCCCCCCTCATCAATTCAGGAGCACCCCAAGTGCTCTCATTACATTTTCTGTTGTTGCTCAGCAGGCATTTTATAAATCACTCTCCTAGTGATTCTATTCCACACACGCCACCTTTTCCAGATGGCGGTCCCAGACAAGCAGACACACTGAACTCTATCAGGAAAAAACAAGGTATCATTACAGGGCAGTGTTACACGCAGGGACAAAAGCTCTGTTCAGTGAGGAAGCTGGTGAATGGCAGGTCACCACACAGAACACAAACAGGGGCGGCACAGCCACAGGGATGAATTGCAATATTAATGCCAGGAGCTCTAATCTTTTACTAAGCTGTATGGCCGCTTATCACCGGCAATATTTTAAGGTCCTGCTATTGGATATTTATATAGGGAGCCAAAGCACGGAAGGACTGTGTTTATAAGGAAACGTAGTCCCCCAGGCCTCCCTCTTCCTCACATGACTGTTCTGACCTCTGCTTCGAGCTGGGCACAGCCTCATTCGAAGCCCACCTTGTTCGCCAGCATCTGCTGTTGAGCCTCGATTTGTTGCTGCTGGCGTGACGCCATCTCCTGAAGCTCAGCCAGTGTCATGTCCATTCTTGGAGCGCTGACCTGCCAACAAAAATCCAAAGCATGCTAATTCCAGAATTACTGACTTGGCAAGAGTGCACTTCAACACAGCTACTGTAGGAAAGTACAATTAAAGTCTTATTAAATATATATATACACACACACACAAAACACTGTATCCATGCATACATACACACCCTAAGTACCTAATAAAATAATTGCAAAGACATAGCATATTTACAAGCTAAAAGAATAAAACCCTGTAAGGTTGCACACACACTCGCCCCATCCAGGCGCACACATAAGCACGCACCTCCAAACACATTAACATTTCAAGCAAAATCCCAGCAGTGCTTTTTAAAGGGGCTTTTCAGAACCCATTATAATTAAGCTCAGCATGAATCAGCTTTGCTTGATTAAGCTCAGCACACTGCAGGATGGATCTCTGTTTGTAGGGATGTCATTGCAATTCAAAGCATTTCAAAATAAGTTGAAGAAAGTGGAGAGTTTAAATATAGAGGGAAAAAACATCAAAAGGCAGCACTGTCATTATATTAGTTATCTGTTCACATCTTTCTTGAATCTAGTTTCAATCTTATATCCATAATTTATTCTTGGGCCAGAAGATACAATGACAACAGATTTGATGCTGAGACACTAACTGGTCTCTACTCAAAACCTGGATGAAAGGCAAGCCACTCCGCTGACAAGGTAAAGGCAAAAATAACCAGTAAACTGGAGGAAGAGGGGAGACGATTCTTGGATGGGAGTAGAGGGGGAAAACATGCCGAATTTACCGCCTGGAGATCACTCATGAAAACTCAGCACAACCTTGCTCAAACTGTTTCCATCCAAACAGTTATCATATAAACATGAATGTGACAGCTACCCTCTGGATAGCTTAAAGAGGCCTTAAGAACTGAAAGCAAGGGTGGAAAGTGCTAAAGTAGCTTTGTGACAAGCCTAGAGCACTCATTAGGAATCTCTCCATAGTGTATTTCATTTTCCACGATGGGGTTTGTACCAGGATCTCCAAGGAAGTCAAGTGTGTTTCAGCTGCACTGGCTGCTTTAACCAAGCACTTACCCCGTTCTCTATTCTTCGATCACCAGGCACCTTCACCCCATTCCTTTTCAAGGCTGGATCTTGAGTCCTTTGCACACTCCCTGGACACAAATACAGGACAACCAGAGAAGACAATATATTTTAGGATTTTTCTTATCTCCTTAGGCATAACATGCGGTAGGAAGGAGAGAGAACACAATCATTTTCTGTTTAGACTCTGAACATCTGTTCCTCCCGAGCCGTTACCACCAACATAAGCTTCACGGAAAACACAAGATATGTTCATGAAGAGGCTGCTATTCAGCAGACTGGGTAATCTTGTCTACTGTAGAAAGGATTACAGGATATCCCCTTACTTTGCTTCTAATCAAGAAAGAAAAAGTCATCAATATTCCTGTAGGAGTTACACTTACTAAAACAACAAGACAGCCTTGCCAGGATTTCATCCTCATGCAGTAAATTACAAAGCTTCCTTTTTAGTGCATGATTTTAGCCAGAGATGGCATAGGAAAAGTTGTTATCACTTCATGCAAAAAAGTTCAATGACTTACAAACAAGCTTGGATATATAAGTAACTTTGTCTCTACTCCCCTTAAGAAATGTTATCTGAGTGAAGTCAATATTTATTTTAGAAAATAAGACTGTTAAAAAAAGATTCAAACAGCAAAAACTTCAACCTAGAGTAGGCTGGTTCAATATCTTCCCTTGATCAATAGGCTTCTGGTAAATCTACATTACAGATGCACAATTATAAAACCACGCTGCCGTCTGCAAATGACAAAAAATACCTAGCTAATTCACAGAGAGGCATTCAGACCAAAGAGTATCCTAAAACCAGCACAGAGAAGTTCTGATGGGTCTTTTCAACTGTTGCCCCATGAAATGAACAACAGTAGTTCAAGGTTAGCCTCTTATTGTGAAAGATACATCATTTAATCTACAGCTGATTCTTATACAGTTTATTCCCTTTACCACAACACTCATTTCAAGAGTTTGCTCCTGGAAGGCTCATAGGTAGTGCAGAGCTCCTACCTATTCCTTTGCTCCTTCTAAAACAAACTGCTTAGCTAAGTTATGGCCAATAAGGTCAATACATCTTCTGTTATGAACACGGAGCATCCTAGACTTGAAAAACTAGATCCTGACAACTAAACTGCAGGATAAGACCCTTGGTAGATAAACATGGTATAGCTTTAACTCTTCATAAACTCATTCCATCATCATTACACAATTCAAATGTGAAGATAAATTTGTAATATGCTGAATACAACACTGCTTAACACAAATGCAGTATTTCTAAGAGAGAGGAAGATTACTGAAGACCAAAGTAAGAAAAAGAGGGGAGAGAGAAAAATCCAAGAGATTGATTTAAATGTTAATAGCACTCTTAAAGATTTTGCTCAAGAGATTAATAGGAATGCATGAGAAATCCTTGCAAAGCAAAAAATAAAGAAAAAGTTCTTTATAGAATGTACAGAATCATGTTCTTTAGAATAACAATACATTCACAGAGCCAAAGACTTGATTTTTTTTTTTTAAATTCTGCTACTAAAACTAATATAAATGCTTGGACTAGGGGATAAACAGGGAAGACCTCTATCTTTTGCCAAGTATACTACGTTTCTCACCCCAGTTAAATATTACCCAGGAGAAACATACTGAGTGCACATAATAAATCACATTATTGGACAACGGTTTAGTTACTAGAGTTTTTAAAAGAAGAGATTATATATTTCTTGAGAGGAGGCCCTCAGAGCTAATACAGCTCTACTAATCTATTTAACATGTGATGGCCTTGGCTGCTGTAGTGACTACAAACTCCAGAAAAACTGCAAAAGTTTCAACTCTGATTTAATGCTCCCAGGACTGCCAAATGCAGACAGTCTTTCTGTAAAAATTAACCATGGTTCAAAGAGTATTAGCAGCCCTGCTTTTCTCTTAATAGCATTCTCTACCCGTAAGAAAGTGAATAATCAAACCAAAAAAAAAGGGCTGCAACATCATACTGCCTATCACCACTAAGATCTTATATACGCAGTCTGGTTCGTTAACCTTTACTTAATGAAACTTAACTTACAAGGACCAACTGATCAATCAGCTGCGGTGAACACCCACCTGCTTCCCGACAGGGAGAACGTTCATGTCGAAGAAAGAATCGAACCTCATTTCTCTGCATCCCAAAGCGCTGCAGAATCTCCAGCATCCGCTCGTTATCAGCTACGGGGCGCTCTGGAAAGGTGGAGAAACAGGCACAGGGTGACTCTGAAAAGGCTCCAAAATACTCTGAAAAGGCTCCAAGGCAACGCTGAGTACACCCCATCCTCAGCTGCTCTAAGCCATGACAGAACTTTCCACTCCAAGCGTTCACCTATAGCTCATATCACCTCCAGATCTGGCCCATTATCATGGCACTGGTTTGATGCGTTTTAAGTGACATATTTGAAAGAGCCTCATAAAAACAAACTGACAGGATACATGGCCCAGAAGAAAGAAAGAAAATGCAGTAGTTGCTTCAACACAAGCTTGCTCTTCTTTTCAGACAGTTAAGATAAACTTTCTTAGAGTTATATGCATGAATTCCACTGGATTTGTTTTCTGGTTCTTGCTCTGAAGTTCAGGATTCAGTGTCACATCCCTCATTTTTAAGCCTTACTCATTTCCTTTTGATATTTCAAAAACCCAGTAGGAGTTTCCTACACACACCACCTTCATTTACCTCCTCTTCTGCATGACTGTTCCTCCAGTTTTTCCACACTTCAGAGCTGGGCATTCATAGACAGGATATAATTAGCATTATTTGTGGGCTTTTAAAGCTTTACATAAAAATGATTCCTTTTGTTACTCCAGATATTTTACCACACATTTTTATGTCTCTGTTGAAAGTAATGGCAATTACACAGCCGAGATATTATAGTAAGTCAAGTCAATATATGTAGTCAAGACATCGCTGTAATATCTTATGACAGTATCCCAAATACATGATCAAGTTAGGGTCCATTTACACTGGGCACCAGAGAAACAAAACTTATTCCTGGCCTGGGAAATAAGATCAGTGGACAAAGAGTGAAGTTAAGTGCTACCACTTCTGTATTAGCTCCATTTGTCCCCAAATCAGTTTTGCTGGTTATTCCATTATTTAGGCAAGAAGAAAAGAAAGAAATTAGAGTACTTCATATTCAAGAGACTCTTTCAAAGCAACTATCTTAATAAGAAACAATCGTTTCAGGGCAAAAATGGTTGGTGTTAAGTATAAATGTTTTCTTTTTCATAGGAAGGAGCCACTAACATATGGTTTTAGCATGCGAAAAGCTTTTTCAACATAAAAGGGTTTCTTTAGAAGACGGTGCAGCTGTGCTGAAGCAATCTAGGAAGGAAAATTTCTGGAGTCACTGTCAAAAGAGATTAACTTTGCAGAATAAGCAAGTAGGTCACTGTTACAGAAAAAGCAGTCTCTCGGCAGTTTCTTGTCTAGACAGCTAAAAAAGCTCTTCATCTGCTAAACCCTAACTCAAAAAAAAAAGAAGAAAAAACCACCAACAGTAGCGCTGTCAAATTTCCATCTTTAAGAAGATACAGAAGGTTTGAGAGAGAGATATCTAGCAGCTAGGCAATGCCTCAGCTGAAACTCTCTCATCAAGGGAGATGCCCTTTGCACAAAGATCCTGTCAATACCATTCACTGACTTCAAAGGAAGGTCAAAAAGATTTTCACACGCCAAACAAAACTACACTTGAAAAGCTTCAGAAGAAAGAGCTCCTCACCAGACTTCATCTCTAGTCCCCTAACCCTGCTCTATACACAAACACACATCTCAACTGCTTTCTCTCAAGGCAGACATCTAACAGCAAGATTTCTGGTGAAGATAAGACGACCAAGAAAGTTTGCCCTGAGATGCCTCAGATTTCAAGCAAACCTGGGAAGACAAGGGGAGCCATCAAGCTGCCCCTTCAGGGAACGCGGTGCCTGCAGTTTCCCTCCGGCACCTCTGCAAAGTGCAGCTAATAGGGGCTGACAGCAGAAGCTCAAATTCCTGAGCAAGGCTCAGGAAAGGAAAGGAGAGACGAGCTATCTAAAAAGAATCTCAGTGACTTAAGTCCAAGAGCTAATTTTCACACATCCATCTTACAGCTTTTGCTTCCATCTCTAAAGAAAGGCTGGCCCGTTCCATGTTTACTTTAAAATAAATTAAACTTGCCCAGTGTGAAAAAATAACCACAAAAAGCCCACGAGAGGTATCCTGGCAAAACAAGATAGCGTATTCTGCTGACATCCAAAATGAAGTTACACAGAGCTAAGCGCCCTTTTTTCCCAAAAATGAGTAAGACCAAAATACACATGAAAACTTCTTTTGCAAATAGTTGCTACTGGACATTGCACAGGCTGTTCAGAAAGAGATTTACTTTATCTAAGACAACATGGACATATTTCACCCAGTACCCAGTCTTTTAATCTCACCTGATTTAAGACTACCGCTGTCTGTGTTACTGAGGACAATCTGAAGCTACAGTTTTGAACATACACACGTGCTTGTATTTAAAGTATATTTTTGGTAAATATGAGAGGTCAGTGAAGAAGAATAATTTGGTTTCTAAAACAAATGTCAGTGCTTTTGCTGTGCAATTTGGCTAGAGATACAGAATTTTTTGTTGCACAGTGACAGCACTGCAGGCAGCAGGTAGGTACCTACTCCCATGGCATCTCAAGAAGCCTTCGCTAAGACTAATCCTCTCAGAAGAGAGGGTCATTGCTTCTCTTCATGTTCCTGTATTCAGCTTATTTTCTCACATCTCTTCCTAGAGCACTGCAACTTGATTTTCGAAATAAAATTCATTATATTAGAAGGTGCCACTTACCCAGAAGGGCCCCTTCCGCCTCAGTAGGGCCACCTGCGCACTGGAGCACTGGCAAGCTTCACCTGCCTCCAGAGCCACTGCTTTTCCCTTGATTTATGGGCAAACAGGCTCAGCAAACGTCTTAAGAGTCAATCAGGAATCTGGATTCAGTGAAAAGAGAGGCTTGGGAGGCCCCAGGCTTTAGCANTATTAGAAGATGCCACTTACCCAGAAAGGCCCCTTCTGCCTCATTAGGGCCACTTGCGCACTGGAAAGTTCCGCCTGCCTCCAGAGCCACTGCTTTTCCCTTGGTTTATGGGCAAAAAGGCTCTGCAAACGCCTTAAAAGTTGATCAGGAATCTGGATTCAGTGAAAACAGAGAGGCTTGGGAGGCCCCAGGCTTTAGCAAGGACCCAAGTGGTAATTACAGGTGGACCCCATAGCATCACAACCTATTCTATGTAATAGGGTGAGGGGCTAAGGCTAATGATTAATTTAGTAATTGAAACTGCAAAATATATCAAAGTCCTTGTTTTATTTGTCTTTCGCTTTAGACTTTGTTATTCTGCTGATTTAGATGGAGCTGAACAGAGGTATACGGTAAAAAATTTGCCCTGAAAGATCTTTTTTTTTTTTTTTTTTTNGTTATTAGAATGATTTAGATAGAGCTGGACAGAGGTATACAGTAAAAAATTTGCCCTGAAAGAGCTCTTTTTTTTTTTTTTGCACTGGATCAGTGATTCTATTACCATTTATAAATAAAACATTATTTCTTTTTCTAAGGGAGAAGGAAAAAAAAAAATCTTTCTACTGTATTTTAAGAATAGAAATAGCAAAAATATTACTTTATGTCAGAAAGGACTAAAATCAGGAGACCAGGCTCAAGCACCTCATGCTTTAGTAGCATCCAACTCACCAAGGACTTTTTTAAATGGGTGTAAGAGTAGAAACAGTAACACGGGTTCTTACCAGTATCTAGTGAATACTATGGAGACAGAAAAGAGTCAGGGGCCCCTTCTCATTTACGCGAGGAAAAGTTAGTCGTAATTTAGCTTTCGACGCCCTTGCAAGACACACTGAGCGCAGCAAGCTGGGCAGATCCGCACCTCAGGCCAAGATGAGCAAGGACGCTGTCGGGGAGAAGGCCACGACCCACCGCGTAAATGAGACACAAAACCCTTTCTACAAGCTCAAGAGGCAGACGCTGCTCTTGCCATCCTCCACTTTGACTCGTTCCTCCTCAAACTCCTTCAAATCACTTCCTCTGGGACAGCTTCTGCTACTCACTGCAACGCTCCCTCCCCTCAAACTCAAATTTGGCTGAATTAACGCTTCCCGGAGAAAGAGGCTGCCCTCAGGGGTTCCCTGTTGCTACTGCAGTTGAAAACGGTGCTGGGATTTAGGAGCAGATTCTGCCTGCTCATCGCAGGGTTAGCTATACACGATCACTTAAGACAAACCACCACTGGGGATCCTCTCCACTGCAGGGAGAAGGGGGAGACAGAAGAAGCACCTCTCGTCTCCAGAGACCCATGTGAGCCAGTTGCGAAGGGGCTGCCCGTGCACAGGAACACATGACGTTTTGCTGCTTGTGCTTTAGCCAGCGCGAGCTCGCGCGTGCCCCTCTGCACGGGCAAGTTCACAGAGCGATTCTGGAGAGGAGATGCACAACGGGACGGGTCCGTGGCCGGCGGTGCTGCGCGCGCCTACCTGCACCGCACCACACTTCGGCCAGGTGGCACTCGCTCTCGCCGGGCTCTTTGCACAGCTCCACCACATCCCTGCAGGTCGTTTCGGGGGTGACGGGCACTTCGGTGAAGTGTTGCTCGTTGTTGCTCAGGTACACGGTGAGAAACATCTGCAAGACACGACAGCGCACGGTTACTCTCCTTGCCCGGGCCTCTTACGAGCGGACGTGTTTGGGGTAGCTCCTCTCGTTACCAACCACGGCGCATCCAGAGCTGCGGGACAAAAACGGGTCTCCCTTGAAGGCACAGAAGCAAAACAGAAGCAATTTTCTGCTCGCTAAATTATGCTCATGGGAGGCAGAGGGGTGTTTTTAACAGGGAACTGCTGCTCTCAAACAAAGCAAGAGACTTACAAACAGCCCTCCAGTCTGAGGGCAGCGCCAGGGAGGCAAGCAGTATTTCTGCAATTCTAGGGTGAACACATAAGGCTGAATGATCCTTGGTGCAAGTGCCAAGTGCAATTCACCCACCACCGCACCCCGCTAGCACCCACTGTGCTTCCCTGCGGCACAAACAACCATGTTGCCCCTTGCACAGTCTTCAAGGCTTTTCCAGGTGTCTTCCCAACGCCATGGTTCCCTCTGCTCCTGCAAAAGCAGCCACCTTTATTTTCTTAACAATTCTTTCCCCAAAACACCCTCCACTCGCAATGTCCTCTTACACAGAGCATACGTATTTGCCCTGCTTTGGGTGGTATAAACAAACCCAACCAGCACCTCAGGCCCAGGGATGGCACCAGATTTCCCACCACGGCCAGTCGGAGCTTCTGGCTGGTGCTTCAGACAGCCAGCGCTGCCCTGCAAAGCTCATGGGGGCGTGAACGCCACGTGCAACCAGGTAAAAATACCATTTATTAGCAAAAACTGGGACAGAGAAGAACGTAAACACACGCTCCCGCACAGCCTTAGAGCGGGGTGCTATAGGGACAGAAAATACACCCCTTTTAAGATTAATTCTTCACATCGAATGTTGCAAAACCTTGTATGCGAGACCACAACAAATCATGCAGGACTTGTATCTGAAGCAAGAGTTGATCGCCGAAAAGACAAGCTCATAGATGGCAATTAGAAGAAAAATCAGAGAAACGTGGGTAATGCACCCAGAGCAGGTCCAGCTTGACCCTAGCCGGGCTGCTCACCCTTCCGCGCGCCGGTCCCTCCAGCTGCTAATCCGGAGGATTTACCCACGCAGCAGCGACGCGGGGAGGATCACGGGCTCCCCTCCTGCCTAGGGCACTCAGGATAATTACTAATACATTAAGCCAGGAGCACTCAGACCTGTTGGGTAGGGGCCGGGCCTGAGGCGCAGCCGTATCTGCGGCGCATCTATCCATTCCCAGGGCGGAAAACTCCATGCAAATTCCCCCAAAAGCATGCCCCTAAGCGTGAGCCCGACAGGCCTCCTGTGACTGCAGGGCTGATGCGACCGCCGCAGTTACCTCCTGTAGCTCCAGGGCAATTCTGCTCCTGTTTGCTTATCTGCAAGGGCTCCCGGGGCGGCCTGCTCCTCTCTGGCTACATCCGAGCCCAGGGGAAGCTCCTGGGAGCAAACGGGCATTGCAGAGACACCCGGATCTCCGGAGAAGGCTGGAAGAGGTAAAAACAGCTGGGCTGAACCCCCCACAGGCTACTATACGGCACAGGCCACACACCAGACGGCTGCTGTGACTTGCACCACGTTGTCATGGGATCCTTAAGCCATCCCTCCCCGACAACAGCTCAAATGCGAGAGGCGACACCAGCCTACGGACTCCCTCGCGCTCCTGCCCGACCTCCGCGCAGCGGCCACGGAGCAGGGCACCGGGGACGCTGCCGCGGCGCGCGAATCCTGCAGGTTACACCAAGGTAGAGAGGGACTTTCCTCTTCCCTGAGATCTATTAGGTGTTAGGACAGTTACATGCAAGTGTTCATGAAGTAATAAGTAAAGAAACGACAACACGCACAAGGTAAATAAAACTCACTTTCAAGCGAGGCACAAACCAGCGAGGAAAAACAAAGCAAACAAGAACAACACACACACCACAACCCATCCTGAATCTCAATCAGACCTGCTTCTCTCAAGACAGCCTCCAGGCAGAGAGGGAAATACCTGGCAATTCCCTACAGCCTCAGATTGGGGGTTTTCCCTCCTTCACACTGTGAAGGACTGAGCTTTAGGAATGCCCCGCACACAGGCTGAGCAACATCAAAAAAGTGGGGTCCCTTAACCCGCTTCTGCTTGCTTCCCTCCTGAGATATTGCTCGCCCATGTAGGTCTCGGTTCTTCTTGCCTCATCTCTTTGGACATACAGATGCTGTTACCATCTTGATTCAGCTCTTGAGAAATATGATTTAATCTGTGTTCAGCACAAAGTTTTTAAAAGGATGCAATTTAGAGACCTTTTATTTGCCCTTATCAGTTTCCAGATGTTGCAGTGTGCTCTATTCCCTGCTCCTCCCATGCTGGCTCCCTGTACTAAACAAAACACTACTGCATGGTCCTGCTTTTATATAAAAGCAATGAGAAATCACCCAGCTCACTCTCCCCCCAAGCTGTACTCACTATTTCTAGGTGCCAAAAAGCTTTCACATGCAAAAGCACCCCAGCACTGTGGCATCTCTGCCAGGAGCGAGGGGCGTGCGGTGCCCCTGGTGAAGCCCTTCCCTGAGCAGCATCGCGGCTTGCGGCTGACTGCGCTCCAGAGCGCAGAAAATAAAAGTTTGCATTTATGAAGCCACCAAATGAGGCAGCTGGATCGAAGGCACCAAGGGCAAAGGGATGGCCAAGGACACACCAGCTAAAGCCAGACACTGTTTTTGCAAGACGACTGTGATGCATGATTTACACGCGACTGAATGGACCAAACACGCAGGAGGACTTTAAAAGCCTTATTAAAGCCTGCCACTTAAGACAGAAACCTCAGAAAACCCAAATTGGTATGAAGGACGACACGTAGTCCTCTGAACATGAAATAGATCATTTAGTTTCAAGCCATATTACTTATGCAGCACCTCCCAGCAGAGCCACTCAGTCTGGGCTGCAACACACCCAAGAGCAGGAAGGAAACAGGGCAAGAAAAGCAACCAAAAGGGAGGACAGACGAAGGCATCAATTAAAGCAAGTTACACCCCGGCTTATTACCCTCCAACTATCTCCTCAGTAGGTCAGTTCCAAATATCCTTCTATTTGCCAGCAACCGCGGCCCATTTCTTGTTAAGCTCAATAAGGTGACCACTTTGTACAGTTTCAAGGATATTAAAGAGCAGCATATCAGGTCTCAACATCTGCAAATAAGTTTTCAACTTCCACTGAAAAATTTAAGAACAGAGAGCTCTAGGTAACTGCCAGCCTCTCTGGCCATGCTGCTTTTTGACTCCTGCTGCGTTGTATTAAAAAACAAAATCTTCCTTCCAAAGCTGCTGTTTCAAGTACAAGCTTTAAAAGCAGGAGGAAGCATGCGCCTGATGATTTACATCCATCCAAGGAGACACCATTTCACATCAGACTAATCACCTTTTCCTTGGATCAGAAGACTTTGCTTATTTTTAAAAAGTTGGAAAAAAATAGAAATGCAACTTAAACTTTGACAGTACTCCCATAAGGATCAGAACTGCTCCTTATAAGATATTACATACAAACAGGGCACGCTCCTCATGCAATTCTTGACCTCCCACAGTCTCGTCCTGTTTACCCCACAACACGCAAGTCAAACGGCGGCATCTTTTCAACTTCAAAGCAGGTTACAACCAGCAGGTCTTGACGCAAGGAAGCCGCTTTCCACTTTGCAGAGAGCGAAACAGAGGCACGCGCGGCCGCGGCGACAGAAGCGACAGGTTATTTGGCAGCCAAACAAGCAAACGCCTCTGGAAATCAGGATGCTTTTCATTGCCTTGCGTTAGAAATGAGGGCATAATTCTGCACCGCAGTTCCACATTCTCCGCGGTTTAGGGTGAGCCCCAATATATTTGAATCAGAGAATACCAGTGCCATTTACATATATATATATAATTATTTCCATAACACAGCTAAGTAATAGTCTTTGCTGGCATAATAAATTTTCTCCGATATCATTCTCAGGGAAGCA
>VWPW01004012.1:0-28990 GCA_013389825.1 Crypturellus undulatus
CATTTTGGGCTGTTAGGACAGAAATTTCAGAGAATCCCTGTGCTGCTCCCTCTTGACGTGGCTTTTCTCTTGCGCTGTGGATACTTTTATCTCCCAAATTCCTCATCCAAATTCCCGCTACAAAGATGAGACCCGTTTTGGCTTATGACATTGGATCTCTCTCTGTCAGGGGTCCCCAGGTCCATCAAATGGCTGGAGTTGTCTGTAGTGGGATACTTGGGCAGAATTGTTGAAAAAGATGTTGAAAGCAGATGTTTTTGGGTGTTTTCTCCATAAAAGACATTTACAGCTGCTTGAGGGACTGTGTTTCAGATTTTCTGAAGAAATACAGCCTAGTTCTTTTTTTTTTTCTCTCTAAATATTGGGTATGGCAAATGCTTTCTGAGGAGCTCATTAGTGTTTTCAAATTTCATTGTAATGACTTAATCGTGTAATAACAAAGACTTGATACTCAGTAGCTGGTTTCTTTTGCACGATATCAAAAATATTCCCGGTGATTGGGGCCTTAGCGTGCATCTGCGCTCCTCCTGGGGACTTCTAATTGCACCGCTCACGTGTTTGCCTTAATTATTAGCAGCAATTGGAGGGGCTCCCTTGCAGAAGCACTGTATTCATTGCACCTCTATGGCTCCTAGAAACGTGTGAACAAATGGAACAAATGGCACTTTCTTTGTGTGCTTAATGAATATGCGAGTGATTTCAAATAGCCTCTTCCCTCAACTGTATCTATTTCTTTGACAACGGGAGATAGGTTAATATTATGCAGAGAAGCTCTAATTCCAGTATTAATTGGTTGAAAAGGTTCTCGGTGCTTTTTCCCTCTGCTACGTAAGACGCCGGCTTAACTTGACCCAAAGTAAAGTAGCTCCCAGCCTGTGTGTTTTAAAAGACAGCAAGAAGCCTGCGGTCTACTACCAATCGTGTGAAATAAGAATTAATGGTTTTTTAGTTACTGCTAAAGTGTGAGAACCCAACTGGCAAAAAAGTTATTTATTTTTAGCTAACGACTGCAGCACAAGCAGGCGAACTCCGCGGCGTGTAGGAGTCCAGGGGCCACGCTGTCAAATCCTTCCTATGGTGCATCTATGTGCAAGGGAGTTACTAGAATTTAAAGATTTCTTTTTCCAATGTAATATGCCCAAATAAAGCAAAATCCACTTGGTTTCAACACATATTTTTTTTCGTGGGTCTTTAGTTATTTCAGCATGCTAGGACAGTGCAGTTTCTCTGTGACCTTGTGGAAGCCTAAAATAGAGATTGACTTGAGCAAACCCATCGTTTTTAACATTCATACTGTGCAAATATTGTTCAGGATTTGATGAGGAACTTTACAACTGGAGAAACTGTTAGGAAAGACGGAGTTAGAAAAGATACAGTGCTCAATCTTCTCCTCTGAATGTCCAGGCATTATCCGTGTTTCCCTTTGGTGGGTCTGGGCAGAGTATCTTGTCTGAAGGGTCTTCCAGAGAGATTTAAGTGTGTTAAAATTGTGCTTATAGTAGAGTCTGCTTGGGAAATCTAATAAGGAGCCTCTGCACTGAGTGTGTAATTGTGCCTGGAGCTTGGTTTTCATGGTTGTGTTGTTAATGTTGAAGTACCTAAAGGCTTTTTGGAGGGTCAGGGCTTATATGCAGCAGAGAAACGTCTTTCTTGTGAGATTTATAGATATGGGGGAGAAAAATCTGCAAAATGCAAATTAACCTGCAATCATAAATCCTCACGCACTGTCTGGGAAACAACCTTATGTTGCCAGAATCCACTTAATTATTTTCATCTTTATTTTTTATGTTTCAAATTAATTCCTAAGTGGAGCAGTGGGCTACAGCAGGCAGAAATGAAGCAATTCGCCAGCAGTGGCTTGTTCTATTCTTCCCCTCTCTGGCGTAACCATCTCTTAGATATTTCTGAGCGCAGCCTGCAGCTCAGCAGCTAGATGCCAACGTGCATCCTGCAACCTTTTGCTTTCTAATTAGTTCCGTGGAGCAGCAGTGCTTAGGACTCTATTAGTGGTAATAACTGGCACGTGGACGCGGAGAGGGACGCTGTGTTGCCAGGTACCTTTTTGGACACGTATCTGCTCCGGTTCTGCTGGCACACATCTACTGTCCCTATTTGGTGGCCTCAGGGCTGCACTTGGGTATTCCCAGTATCCGGAGAAGGAAGGAAAACCTCCACAAAAGCCTAGACCCTGCAAGCGTCGCAGATAAGCGAAGAAAGTCAAATGTTTATTTAGAGGTGCGATAAGGAGCTGCGCTGGATCCCAATACTCCTTTGCGTTGCTCTTGCAAACACAGATGTCTGGCTGTAATTTTTAGTTTCAATAGACCAGTTTAGTGTTATTACATTAACCATCCGGGATTGAGCACTTATCTACCCTGTTGTATTGTGCTTGCAATTATATAGTGTCTTATTACTGTTACATTCTCTCAGAGCCTGTTTGGAATATAGAGTAGTGTATTAAAGATAAAAGCCAAGGGTGGTTTTTATTGAGATTATTTACAGCGTTTTCTCTTGTTGATGTTTTAGGAGCTTATCTCATTTTTAAAAGTTCGTATAATGGCTTTAGGGCTTTATCTTGGCTTGCACTATAGTTAAATGCTTTATATTCCTTCTTATTAATAATCCTCACAAATTTGAGCCTTTCTCAGAGCTTTCAATTGCCCACTGTAATTGGCCTTCACCTTTACATGACAAAGACACCTGCCTAATTTCAGATGCTGTGATTGCGGAGAAAAAAAGGAAATAAATGTTATTTTGTCCCATTGACAAAATACAAAATAGGGACCTGAAATACAGCAGATATCTCTGTTTAAGGTAAGAGGATATTCTGTGATGATCACGTCGAGCTCGTGTGCTGATGGTTGTACCCCACAGTGAAGGCTAGAGCCCCTGCGTGGGAGCTGTGGTGTCATGTTGGCCGTAGATGCAAGAACAAAGCGAACATGAAGTGAAGGACTTGAATTTCCAGCAGTGCCTGCTCTGTTCATGTAGGTCTGAGGGGTGGGAGAAGGTGATAGACAAGTTCTGCTCTGAAGGTCTTCCCCAAAACACCCCTTCTCATGTGTCTTCTTTTACTTTTCACACAATTCTTCTTATCAAACAGACATGAGGCAATAAATGTAGGTTTTAATATTGCCTTCTGTTGGTTTAATAATGTGTCTTCCATTGGAATTACTTATATTGACACTCATGTCAAATGCTTTCATCTTGTGTTTCTATTCTTCAGACTGAACCATCATAAAGTTCTGCTTGTGCCTGGTTGTTACGGCCGCTCTTCTAACAGCGAGTTATTTGGGTGTTTATTATGTAAGTCTGTTTTCTCTTACATTCCCATTGAGCCGTGCTCTCCATGCAACACCTTAGACCTGTGCTCTTCTCATGATACGCTGTTTTTTACAGAAATGTGTGCATTTCAGGCACTTTTTGATATACAGTGATGGTTACCTGCATTAGGGACAAAGCTTTATACTTTCACGGTTAACAGAGCGTGGAAAACACGACTTGGACACGCTCCGGAAAGGCCTGGGTAAGAGAACTGCCATTTAGTTTCTATTTCACATGGAGTCTGGGTTAACTGAGAAATTCTGAAATGATTTTTCGTGGGGGGAAGAGTTGCTACCGAGTGACTGCTTTGACTTTGGAAAGTCTTGGGCTTGCGCCTAAGTGATAGTTCTTGATTTGGCTTCACCTCATCCATACTGATATATGTTGGGCTTCAAGGAGAGGCAGAAGGGCGCACGTTGCTTCACAGGGTGATATGCTGTAATATATTTAAGGTTTTAACTCAATCCTTGCCTCTGCTCGCCTGCTAACAGCACCTGGAGGCTCCGTTTCAGGATCTGAGGTGTCTGGTGAAGCTCCTGGTGGCCTTGGGCATCAACATCCCAAAACCAGCAGTAACTTTGTGGCCAAGATCCAGTGCTCCTGCTCTGCTGATTGCAAAATCATCTTTCCAAGTTCCTTATGGAGGAGCAGGTGAAAGACATGATCAGTTCCTAAATTAGGGGCTCGTACACAAGGTGTGGGTGACACGTTGCATGTGCAGCCTAGGTATGGTCTCCATGGGCTTGTAGAAGTTTTGTGTCACCTTGGGACAGATGCAGGTCTCTGGCTTAAGCAGAAGCCAGAGAGTAAGAGTAGTAAGAGTAACTAGAATAGCAGCATCCAAAGCTGGAAAAACATGAATTTAGGAACTGTTTTATTACATATTTAGATCCTCAAGAGATACTCTAAGAGCTCCATGAATTCTATAATAAAAGACCAGGGGAAAAAGAACTTGGAGATTTTAATTGCATTTTTTTGAGTTGACTGCTATTTGCCATAATACCACCATCTAAACCAACTTAGAAGGGATCCTGATATTTCGTTAGTGTGATTTAACCATGAGGCATTTTTTTAATTTCCTTTTCGTTAATAGGAAGCTCCACCAGGCTTTGTTTGCTGGCTGGTTAAGTAATGCAAAGCCCATCTCTAGTGGCTAAATGGAACCAATCTTTAAGCAAAATCCACCCTGGATTGTAGCACGTGGGATTNAGACCAGGGAAAAAATTGAACTTGGAGGTTTTAATTACATTTTTTTTGAGTTGACTGCTATTTGCCATAATACCACCATCTAAACCATCTTAGAAGGGATCCTGATATTTTGTTAGTGTGATTTAACCATGAGGCATTTTTTTAATTTCCTTTTCGTTAATAGGAAGCTCCACCAGGCTTTGTTTGCTGGCTGGTTAAGTAATGCAAAGCCCATCTCTAGTGGCTAAATGGAACCAATCTTTAAGCAAAATCCACCATGGATTGTAGCACGTGGGATTTTTGTCTGTTTGCTTGTTTTTCCAGTAAGGAGAATGCTTCATTTAATGCCATTTAGTCTATTTTTGAGTCCTTTCTCCCTTACTGAGTGTTGGAGCTTCTGAATCGGTCCAAAAGGAGCGTAAGCCATGACCTACCCACCAAGAAAAGTCATCGTAACTAAGTGAGGCCGTGCAATTGAATTAAATGTGAGGAAGGAAGATTGAAACCTCTTCCTCTTCACTTTAATGCGCAGCTGATGCAAATGGCAGCGGATAAGCAAATTAAAATACATTTTGATGAAAATGTGGCACGCAGGAATGATAGGTTTGATTGTCTCTATAGGAAGTTAATGACGCGGATAGAAGCGGTGCGAGGGGATGGATGCGCCGGGTTCGAAACTGGTGAAATTAAGCGGGTTAATGTCAGGCCTTGCTGCAAGACTCCATTACTCGAAGCCCCGAGTGCAGAATATTACAGTTTGCTAATGTGCTTAACCCGCTTAATGGTTTCTGATTTTGCATATGTGGAAAACAAAAAGATGGAAGTATTTTGATTTCACTATTTTTTTCCTCTTCTCAAAACACGGATGCTGTCCTTTTTATTTATTTATTTATAGCTAGCAATATATCGGAGAAGTATATTTAAGCCTTGTACAAAGTCAACGGAGAGACTTCTGTTTTGCTTGGTGGGTTTTAAGCCTTCTCACACAGCAGCGCAGAGCCACGAGGATGAGGAAGGCACTGGAGCATCTATGGGGTGAGGAGAGACGGAGCGAGCGGGGCCTGTTCAGCCTGCACACGAGCAGGCTGAGACGGGATGTGATCAACATGTGCAAATAGCTGAGGGGAGAATGGAGGGAGGACGGGGCCAACCTCTTGTGGGTGGTGGCCAGTGGCAGGACAAGGGGTCCTGGGCAGAAGCTGGAGCCCAGGCAGCTCCATGTCCATGTGAGGAAGAACTTGTTTGGGGTGAGGGTGCCCGAGCCCTGGCCCAGGCTGCCCAGAGAGGCTGTGGAGGCTCCTGCTCTGGAGATCTTCCCAAGGCGCCTGGATGCCCCCCTGTGCCCCGTGCTCTGGGTGTCCCTGCTGGAGCAGGGGATGGGCTGGGTGAGCCCTAGAGGTCCCTTCCAGCCTCAGCCGTTCTGGAATTCTGTGAAAACCGGCTGGGTGATGATGTTCAGTCTGGTCTATCACACGCCAAGACTGTGACCAGGAGAATGGAGGCCGCGCTGATCCCTCTTCAAACCTTCAGTTAGCTCCTGGCATAAAGTACTCAGAAATGAGCTCTGCTGCTGAAACTCTCCTATAATTTTCTGGCGTGGTTCTTGACTTTGCACTCAAGGAGCTTTTGAACATCTGTAGTCCTAGTGATGCTTCAGAGACGAGCAGGAACTTNCCGTTCTGGAGTTCTGTGAAAACCGGCTGGATGATGATGTTCAGTCTGGTCTATCGCGCGCCAAGGCTGTGACCAGGAGAATGAGGCCGCACTGATCCCTCTTCAAACCTTCAGTTAGCTCCTGGCATAAAGTACTCAGAAATGAGCTCTGCTGCTGAAACTCTCCTATAATTTTCTGGCGTGGTTCTTGACTTTGCACTCAAGGAGCTTTTGAACATCTGTAGTCCTAGTGATGCTTCAGAGACGAGCAGGAACTTTCCTGTTGGCCGAACTGTTGGAGCCCTTTGCCTTCTGCTTACTGTAGGTTAAACAGCTTGCGAATTAAGATGAAATTCTCTTGGTTTTCAGAGGAAGAGAAATCATCTTATTTTCTCTTCAGTTATATTGATTCAGCGTGGCTAAGGGCTAAGTTTTCTTGGGCAACATCAGTAATAATCAGAGTTCGACGGACAACAGGACTGTTAAAGCTTTACTGGTTTTGCATGAGTACTTCAATATTGAAAATGTTTTTCCCATTTCAAGTAGTTTTGGTCCTGCTACATGGAGCAACTCTGTGTCAGACACTAACTACTGCCCCTGGAGACGAGGGCTAATGAGAAGTCATCTTCTCATCATGTTTTGCTGCACTTATTAGAGAAGGTGACAGTGTTGAATCCCAATCCATTTCTTTGTTTTAGAAGATGTTTGTTTTTTCTAACCTTAGGTAGCCTTAAAGTTAACCTTATATAAACCTGCCTATTAGTTTTAATTATTTCTCATTGCCATATGACCATAGATTGTGGTTAGCTTAATTTCCTCACTTGTGTAGCAAACAAAATGCAATTGCGAATGTTCCTTAGTGCATTTTCTTTGTCAATATACCTGTCCATAAGATATATAAGTAGCAATCACAGGTGCTATTTGCAATTTCTTAATTTTCTGAATACTGATACAGATGTATTTTACTTGCAATTTATCAGTATTATTCCTTTTGTCATGCAACTCCTCTCGCTGGGAACAAAAATAAGGTAAATACATTTAAACTTACTCTTTCTCATGATATTGGCTGCAGTTGGCCACGACTTGGGTGAAACTATAATTCTTGTAAAATTGCAGTGTGAACAAATGAAAACAACTTGTACTCCATGCAGGCAGAAAGCATTATTTTTAAAAGGGCTTGGTTTTTTGTCACTTAATGGAAGTTAAATAAGTGGATGGGAGTAAACCCTTGTAGCACGATTACAGTGCCATACAGAATAGACCTTTTTTAATGTCTGGCTGCAAAGACATTCCTTGAAAAGAGAATAAAACCCCGTTTTTAATAAATAAAGCAAACTGCTGGTTGTCAAGAATTTAAAGTAGGCACCAATGCTCCCAATAATACCAATATAAATCTTTCTTTCTAGCTTTTAATTCAGTCCCTTATGCCAAGGCTCACGCGATGCAACTGGAGGCAGCTGCTCCCGTTCTCACCGCTTGGCCCTGGCCACCCCCTGGCTCTTGCCCTTGGCAACTTTGGGATCCCAGCCCGGAAAACGGTCCCTTGAGTCCAGCAGAGCAGATGGACAGAGGAGAAATCCTAAGCAACGTGATACGCAGCGTATTGAGAGCTAGAGAAAAAGGAGCTTGTCTTCATGCATTAGGACAAAATGCAGCTTTCCTGAAGCAGTTATGCTGGCAAAAGCTTGTTCTGTTATTACCTTTTTCCTTTTTTTGATCATCGAGTCCCTGGTTGCTCAATGAGTCCCTGTGTGCTTTGACTGTGCTGTTTCCTGCTCCCATCAGGTACCTCAGAATGGAGACTCGGATGCATTAGTTGACCATGATCTTTGCTTTTCTCCACATACCAAAATGCAATTGGGGTTTTGGAGGCTCCTAGCAGAACCTGTCTGTACGGCTGATCAGTGCTGGGCTATTTCTGAGATGTCCCTGGCTTTTGGAGCCCAGCTGCTGGTCTTGGGTTAATGTTTTCATAGAACAGATCAGCTGTGGAAATTTATTTCCACATAATATCCCACCAAGACACCTCATTTGTTGTCATTTCTTGGAACTTTCAGGGTATCGAAGAAGAAAAAAAGATTTTTGTTCTTTGATGGCGTTAGCAAACATGACTGGTTTCTAAAGGACAATATCCATAGTTGCTTGGACTTCTATTAGATGTTTATATCTGACTTTGTGGACACTAACGATTACATTTACTTAATCTCATTTTTTAAGTAGAGGCCATTTGGTAGTGTCAGGGTTATTGTATCATTCTTTTTTATCTTCCATCTGATTAATTAATAAAACAAAAACACCTCTGCCTTCAGACTGCACATGCAGTATATCCTGGATTCCCTGCAGGAGAACTGCAGCACTGAATGAGGGAACAAGTTCCAACTTCCCGCAGCAGCAAAGTAAGACTAAAAAGCCCTGTCAAACGCTCTCCATAAACAGTGCGGAGGAGAGAGGGAAGGAAAGGGAAGAAGAGCTTTCCTTCCTATTCCTTTCTCTTATAATCATCTGTACTGTAGCATCAATTCAAACTGGAGGAGGGAAAAACATCCCCAGACCTCTTCATCTTCCGATGATGGGTCATCTTGCTCAGCTGATTGCCTTGACAGCTTCTCCTGCAGCGGATAAATGAGGGTTGGGTTATTTTTGTTACACTCCAATATGTTGTCTTGGTGCTGTTAATGCTTCGTGGCAGGAGACATTCCTGCTCCGTCTAATGCAGGGAATCACTGGAGTATCCAAGAGGCCCTAGACGCAGATCTGAGCTAGCTCATTTTCTCTGCTTGTTAGCTTATATACAGAATGGAAAAATGAATCTTTTTGCTTCAGAAATTCGGAGGATGAAGCCAGGTATTCATTGAGACAGCTGGCGGAGAGAGGCTTTGCAAATTGAAGCCTAAGTGATGTATTTCTTAATCTTTTGTGTCCTCCCTGCTTGTGTAGGTGACCCGCTGCTGTTCCGAATGGTCTAGTACAGCTCAGTCCACACCAACCCATCCCTTTCCACGCTGTTTCCTTTTGCTCTTGATGTGATAGTCACTTGTCTCCTATAAACCATGATTGTTTGATGGTTTTCAACAACTTGCATCCTGAAGATTTGCAAAGCAAAGGTGACATTATCCTTATTGGGCAGGTGGACAAAAATAGGTAAGTCCAGCACGCTTGACCATTCTAGGTGCTAATACTCCTAAATGAACTTAGTGAGAGTGTTACCTCTGGGTGTATTGATGTGGGTTGAAAGAATAACCGATTGAAAGAATAAGCGATTTGGGGCAAAAGAATCACTTTAACATTTCCAAAACACCTAGTGATGGGATGCTGAACCTTCAGCAATGACTTTAGTTGTCTCTTCTGCTCTTTAAAAGAGTGTTTCCATTTTATTCTTATGCCACTTGCTGTGACAAGTGCACAGATGTTCCTGAGTTCCACTTCAGCTCCTGTGTCAAGTAGGAGTCGTGGAGTCCGGTGCTGGAATCAAATTGGTATCAAAAGATTTATTAATTACCTAGTTCCAAGCCTATCGAAGGGCTCGTTTAGAAATATATTCTCTGTGTCATTGAACGCATGAGGGACCTTGCTGGGAAGCTCTATTTTTCCACTGACAATATTCAGTGCAGGGAAATTATTGTGTTATATGCGGCACCAGTTTTTAAAACAGATTCGTTTCTGTCCCAGGTAGGTCGGAAGAACCAGGTCCATAAATTCATATCGCTCTAATCACCATCTTGGCTCTGCTCAGCCCACATCCATTCTAGCCTGATTTTAGTAGCCACTATTGCAAGAACTGCTCGAGCTTGGACGTGGGGATTTATAATCCCCCAAAGCAGCTTGGAAACCCTGGTTTCTGCTGTTACAAGGCGTTAACCTCTGACTCTACAGATCCGTGATATATTAGCTGCTAAAAGCATGCTCGTGCTGGCACGTGAGAAGCAATCGGCATGATAAAGTGATCATATTTTCACATCCGAAATCCGACAAAACTAGCAGAGACTTAGCTGCTTGCTGAACCAGAGGTTGGGTTGCTTGGTTGAAAGCCTGAAACTGATATAAATGGAAGGTCTTTACTGCGGTGGAGGTCTCTCGGGGAAGGCTTTGGGCTTGGGACTTGAGGGCTGATTCTGCTTCTGCCGGTCCTGGCTTCACACGTGGCTTCAGGATGGGAATGTAATCCAGCNAGTGATCATGTTTTCACGTTTGGGTGTCAAGTGATTTTCTAGCAGGGAAGTTCAGGGGATTTTTGGGAGGTTTTCAAGGCTAGTAGCAAAAAGAATGAGAAAAATAAGTGGCACCCATGTTGGTGTAGTGGTTGTACGCTCATGGTAGAGTGGCTTTTTCTGTGGTTGAAGAGCCTGCAGAAGTCACCAGGGCTGCGCAAGGCTATAAGGAAGCCTTGTGTTTGCCAAGTCTTTAAAAATCTCCGAAATCCGACAAAACTAGCAGAGATTTAGCTGCTTGCTGAACCAGAGGTTGGGTTTGCTTGGTTGAAAGCCTGAAACTGATATAAATGGAAGGTCTTTACTGCGGTGGAGGTCTCTCGGGGAAGGCTTTGGACTCGGGACTTGAGGGCTGATTCTGCTTCTGCCGGTCCTGGCTTCACACGTGGCTTCAGGATGGGAATGTAATCCAGCTCCTGCATCCTTGTGCCATTAGTTAACCCTAATGTGTGTGAAAGAGTTGAATCCTGGAACTTGGAGCCCCATGAACACCCTTTCAGCAGCTTCATTTAACCATCTGCTTTTGACTTAGTATTAAGTTCTGAAGTCGTAAAGGAGTTTTTGGCCAGGAGAAGAGGCAGCTGCGTTTCATTGTGGTGTAAAGCCCAAAAACAGTAATCCTGAATTTAAGCATCTTTATTAATATCGTGGTGGAAGTAGAAGCTTGGAGTCTTGCTGACGTGACAAAGGGACAGCATGGAGCTAGTGGAGGGAACCTTTAAATGTTCCAAATTCTGTGGTGTCTGCAATAAATACGGTTTAAAATCTATAAAAGGCGCTAAAAACGAATCCCTTTACCAACTTCTAGAAAACAGCTCCCATCTTCTAGCTGCATTTAGTGGCGCTTGCAATAATACAGGAGAGCACAAAGTGCCGAAGAGCAGCAGAGGCTGCTGACTCCGTTTTGGGAGGAACTAATTGCGTTAGGTTCTTCGCTGCATCAATACTGACTGATGAGGAGAGCTCCCGTCCTTGCTCCGCGGTGCGGGCTCTTGCTGCGCGAGCGATTCAGGGCATGCGTGCCCCCAAAATTAGCCTATTCATTCAAAAAACAATATTCCGGAGGAAAAAAAAGGCCTCCGTTTGGTCCATAAGCGTGTGTCTGTGTGGAGGTTTTTGCATTATGTCGTTGTGAGCCTGTGATTACACTGGGAGCGCTGGAGAAGCTCTCGAATGCGGCGAGCACAAGTCTAATTATTTTGTTCACTAGAGGCAATAATTGGCTTGTTCAGAAGTAATGAGATAATTCAGATGTAAATTCATTTTTGAGAGGGGAATTTTAATAATGGATAATCTAGGAAATTATATCATGAATGAAAGAATACTTTGTTTATAAAAGGAACACGGAATGTAACTACAGAAGGTTAGTGCCGTTTCAACTGATTCACAGCTGGAAACTAAATCTGGAGCTCGCTGTTGCCTGCTGCATAAACGCTGTATGTTCTGAGATGTTAGCACTGGCTTTTAACGAGACTCGTATCCTATGAATATGCATCTTTGGTGTTCCCAAAACTTCGCTGGGGATGAGATTGGTGTTTGAGGAGAGCGTAAAGTTTGAAGTCTTTGAGGGGAGTTGGTGAAGAACCTTGCTGCATGTGAACCTATGTGAGCAGGATATCCAATTTGTGGATATCCACAAATCTGGATATCCAAAAGCCAAACCAGGATATGGTTGTGACCAGGATATCCAGTTCTGAACTGGTTATGTATTTTGAAATTATTTTTCTTAAATTATTCTTAAGCATTCATGTGGCATCTTGTTGGCTTTTTTGGTGGTCCTGTATGCGTTTCCCATGAGACACAAGGTTGAACCCAAGACTCCAGCTTTTGCAGAGGTCAATTGGCCTCTGAACTGCTCTGCTCCATTTCCAGATCCTGCATTGACTTGCTCTGAAGCCTCTCATATTTTATGGATTTACCCAGAGGATGCATTACGAGGTGACAGGCCTTCACATGAGGGAAAGGCAATTTGCTGTTTAATAACCTTGCTGGACATCAGCACGTAGATGGAACATGGGCAGGAGGACAGAGGGACATCTGACAGGTAGGGACCAACCTCAGAGATTTCCCTTGCACTTCAAGAAGGCAGATTTAAAGTGAAAGGAAGTGGTTTTGTTTTCATAGGAGCAAAACAGAAATAGCTGAATTGAGCAGTGGGAAGAAGGTTTGAGATGATGAGATGAAGGACACCCTGGATTTAGTCTCAGAACACTCTATTTCGACTTTCCTTACTGTTTTTTCCCCCTCTATGTTATCCTTTCCCTCACCCTGCTGTTTCTTGGTGCTTCAGAAGGATTCGAGCTGCGAGTTAGATGCGAAGCCCCTCTGCTTTGTCCCGTGCTGAAGAGCCGTGGCTAATTTTAATCAAGCCCGAACTGTCATTCCGGTTCATCAATGTCGCATTAGCGTCATTCCTGTTCATCAATGTCACATTAGCAGCAAATCTGAACTCCCTGATTATTAAAGTGGATGGAAATCAGAGCTCTGTGTGTGGCCAAATAGCTACTCATCAACCGGGTCTTTTGATGTGGCCCGATAGTTTAATGCAGGCCTTAATCAAGGGCTTGTTACTGTTTTCTCTGCTGGTTTTTATCCTCGCACCATTGAATTGCATGAACACGTGCACATATTCCCCATTTTCCATATAATAGATATCTCAGCTCCATCAGAAACCTGGGTTTAGGCTAAAGCGCGGTGCTCATCTTAAGTGCCGAGGCCCTCGGTGTAAATAAAATGAAATATTTAAAGATCCCTTTTGAACATTGGGAAGGTGGGAATCATTAAAGAGGGAGGGAATGGGAACTGGTGTTTAGTGCCAAGAGCCACGTGTCCAGTCACCTTGTCCCTGGGGTCCCTCTCCAGCATTGGTGGCATTTGGTCACTGCTCCTACAGCTCCTTCTTCTCCGTTCTTTATACCTGCACATACAATATTTTGGCTAAGGCCGATGAAGAGCTTCACTTGGACTCAGTATGTGAGAGCCCGTGAACATCCTCGAACTCAATATTGTGTAGAACCTAACCCAGATTTTTTATTTTGTAGATTACAAGCATGAGTGCAGGGTGTTGTTAAATGTTCCTACTGTTGCTATACATGGAATTATTTGGCATTGTAAGGGCTGACCATGCATCCTCTGAAGAAGAATTTGCTTTTTTTCCCCCACGCTTCTGATGTATTAGCCTAAATTAATGATTTGACTGTAGAAGTCTTACTGAAGTGGAGGAAAAAAGACCATTGGGAGAGATCTGCCTTGTCAGAGTTGGGGTTAACCTTTAATCATCTCCAATGGCAACTCCAAGGTGCTTCCATCCCCTTCAGGTGCCCTGGGACCTGGTTAAGGGTAATGTCACACCTCCAGCACCCGATTTCTTAGTTATACCCTCCAAAGACAGTATGAAAATGGAAGGAAAGTGCAGACTCACTGTGCCACCAAGAAGGCAGGAGCACCTATGTGTTTCGGTGATGGCTGGTTCCTGTGCGTGGCCTTCATTTAAAAGTCCTGGATTTAACTGGGGGTCTTAAACCAGAATGGCCTGGGAGATTCTTTAGCCTCAGATCCTGCTTCCAGTGCTGGTGAAGTCTCTTTTCCAAAGCAGCATCTCCTGAGGACTTGGCTCCATCCTTTGTTTCCCGCATTGCGTTTCACCACATAGGTTTGTGTGTAGGAATGTATCCAAAATCCCATTCCAAGAGCAAGTTACTTGTGAAGAGTTCAGGCTCTTCTGAGCTTCCCTGAGGAAGCAGATGGCAAAATCTGGGGTATTAATGAAGCTCCGCAGGAGCTTGGAAGAACATGGAAAGCAGGATAGTGGGAAGAGACCTGGTGCTGGAGAATTTGCAGGACTTAATGTAGGGACAGGGGACCATCCTGGACAGGGAGGCTGAGCTTGCTTTATACTCCTTCTTCTGGCATGGCAAGCATTTGGGCTCCAGATCCCCGGCAAAAATGAATTGCAGAAGCTGCTGGCAAAACCAGAAGGACTTTATCACACAGCTTCTGACTGCAAAGATGAGTCTCACTCTGAAACTGGCTTAGCTCTGGGTTTATTGGTTACCCCCCAGCAATTTTAGGGCTCTATATGGCCTGGAAAGTGTAAAAATGAGGGGGNGTGCTGGAGCATTTGCAGTGTTAATGTAGGGACAGGTGACCCTGAACAGGGATGGCTGAGCTTGCCTTATACTCTGAACCTTCTCCTGGCATGGCAAGTGTTTGGGCTCCAGATCCCCAGCAAAAATGAATTGCAGAAGCTGCTGGCAAAACCAGAAGGACTTTATCACACAGCTTCTGACTGCAAAGATGAGTCTCACTCTGAAACTGGCTTAGCTCTGGGTTTATTGGTTACCCCCCAGCAATTTTAGGGCTCTATATGGCCTGGAAAGTGTAAAAATGAGGGGGAATCTGCTGCCTTTTTCATGGTGTGAACCTGTACTTGAATGCAAGGTGCTACTCCCAAAGAACGATTGCTTTGGGATGAGAAATATTTGGCATGAGACTTTATTGAATGAGATTCCTCATATAATTTTCTGTCTTTGCGTTCCTGAAAGAACAGTGTTTGGGTACACGTCTCCTTTTCATTAAGCTGTATCAGGATCTAAGTTCCATTTTTCTTATTGCATCTTCATATGGTGGGGAAAAATATGGATTTTGGGGGTGTTATTAATCATCGAGTTGTTTGTGAAGATTTCCTAGAACACAAGGGGAATGAGCGCAAGGCACAGTTTGCAAACAAGACTAATTTCAGCTGTTTAAACACAATTACATCTCCGCTCCCTAAGGAAAGTGCTGAAGGAACATTGTAAGTTTAAGAACAGCTTCATTTTTATAAATACTTCTTTTAATTGCCGGGTTGAAGTTGTGTTTATTATCCGAAATTCCCAAGGCTTTTTGCACGCAGTTCCATCTCCTTAACAAAGGCACAATTTAGTTAATGTATATTCATCCTCCTGGTTATACTCTATTTTTCTCATCTCTCTTAAACTCATTTAGTTTCCGAGTTTCAATATATTGTGCTAACTACCCCTTTTTTCTTCTCTGCCAGCTTTAGCAGTTAACAAAACTACAAGATAACAGAGCATTTTTCTTTAAAATGCTTTCTTCTGTAGCAGATCTTGAAGTATTTTATAAATGTTACTAATTAGTTATTGTAATCCATGTACAATGTATCTTAGCATTGTCTGTTTTATAGAATATTAAAAGGAAGAGCTGAGAAAGGGTTTGTTGCTCTTGGGTGTTCACCCATCCGTGTTGCGCAAGGGCCTTTTGCAGAGCTCATGGTGAACCAGGCAGAATCCACAGATGTTCCCTCTGTGGGTTGAGCTGCTTCCCGAGGTTGCTGGATACGGTCTCTTTTCCTTCCTAGGGCTCCTGTCTGCAGCAGGAGGAACGTTGCCAGCAGGTTGAGGGAGGGGATCCTGCCCCTCTGCTCCCACCTGGAGTGTTGGGGGCAGCTCTGGGCTCCCCAGGACAAGAGGGACGTGGAGCTGCTGGAGAGGGGCCAGCGCAGAGCCACGAGGATGAGGAAGGGCCTGGAGCATCTATGGGGTGAGGAGAGACTGAGCGAGCGGGGCCTGTTCAGCCTGGAGAAGAGCAGGCTGAGAGGGGATGTGATCAACATGTGCAAATAGCTGAGGGGAGAATGGAGGGAGGACGGGGCCAAACTCTTGTGGGTGGTGGCCAGTGGCAGGACAAGGGGTCCTGGGGACAAGCTGAAGCCCAGGCAGCTCCATGTCCATGTGAGGAAGAACTTGTTTGGGGTGAGGGTGCCCGAGCCCTGGCCCAGGCTGCCCAGAGAGGCTGTGGAGGCTCCTGCTCTGGAGATCTTCCCAAGCGCCTGGATGCCACCCTGTGCCCCGTGCTCTGGGTGTCCCTGCTGGAGCAGGGGCTGGACTGGGTGATCCCTAGAGGTCCCTTCCAACCTCAACCGTTCTGGGATTCTGTGATGAGGATGGAATTGAAAGGAGTCTCTGTCCTGTCTCCGCACTACAGCTAGCAGCGTTCCCTGCTCTTGCTCCAGCACTTTGGGGTCCAGGTTTTCTGTGTGGGGATTGCAGGTCCCACATCCCAGGATAGTAGCATAGGGGTGGGATGGTCTGAGTCACCTTGTAGCATCGTCTTCTCCACCAGGTGATATTTCCCATGTGTGTCAGGTGCAACGGGCCATGAACAGATACAATATGACAGACTGCCCTGGTCTAACACATGGTTTTGTGAATTCCCTTTGAAACCTTTCCCGCATCACGAACTATTTTTGGTATTGCTGTCTTGAAAGTATCAAATGCTACTACCTATTGCTAATCTAGGATCTACCTTATAGAGAACTGCTAAAATAGTTGTGTAGGAAAAGTCAAAAGTTATGTTTTCTTCTTCATTTCTCCTCTGTTGCTCTGAATATGGTGCTGGGGGAGCAGTTCAGGAGAAATCCATGTCACTGCTCAGGTAGCACCTTGGGATGCCACCAACTGTTCCACTCATTTTGGAGCCTGTGACAGTTTCTTCAATTCCCCCTTTGTGCAGGAATCATTTCCCTAAATTCTCTCATCCCAACACCTTGATTTTTGGTGCGTGCCCGTTTCATTTTTCTTTTTTTTTTTTTTCCCCTTCATCATTAGCAGGAATTTCTGAATACATCTCCTTGCCACAAATTAAATGAGGTTACAGCTCAGTGTCCCATCTGTACAAGAGCTGCAGCTCCGCTTTGTGTCTTTAATCTTTGAACTTTGGCTTTGTCCTTTGGGTTGTTGTTCCGTCAATGCTTTGGCACCAGGACAGAATTAAAAAGCACTTTAGTTGCTGCTGAATGGTAGGTGAAGTTGAACCCCCCTCTTGAAATGGAAATTAAAGCCCCGTCCTTTTTGCCTTCCTTTTCTTAAGCAACAGGATATTGATCCGCTGGGTTGAAGTCTTTAGAAAAGTGCCCTGTTATCTTCCCAGTTTATTTTTCTGGAGGAGCGTGTCTTGGTTATCTTTGCATTTAGCGCTGTGAAAGAACATGGAGATCAGATTTAGGTTATTAGGGGGATAAATCTTGCCCTTCATTCCAAGCTTTCTTATTCTGCCTGTACCAGTGATAAAAGCAGGGGGATCTGAGGCTGAGCTTTGTCTGGAAGTGTTTTTCTTTATCAGTGGAAAAGGTTCCTGTTAAATGCCTATTTGAGATTAAAGTGAGATGCATGAAAACCACTGATGTGCTAAACCCAAGCAAGGGAGTTTTGCTCCTATTTTGAGTTTCAACACAGCGTCTGCCGGTTAGGTACCAATCTTTGAGCAAGATCTCCGTGCAAGCGGGATGCCAAACCTAATGCATAGTTATATCCCAACGTTATCCGCCCCGGAGTGCAGGGGGAGCTTGCAGAGCCTGCGGCGTTGGACCCGTTTCAGGCCCTACAGTGACTTTGCGGTCGCCGGGACCTCGTGGCAGCTGTTGGTTGTGAGTCCTCGCTGTTAACAACGTAGTAAAATCCTTAACGATTTGCTGCACCCATGCTCCGAAACATTCACATTAATGAGAGAGTGAAAACTGGCTCCCGTACACACGTCTCCTGCAGTATTTCCAATGACAAATGCAGCACGGGGCTTAAAATTGAAATGCTTGAGGTCAGCCAGAGAGAGAGGGAAAATACAGAGCCCCCGAGTTGTTCGGAGCTCCCGTCCCCGTGCGCTGTCACATGCGGACAGGGTGCCAAACCAGATGGCTCTCCATATGGGGACTCGTTCTGCCTTCGCACCACCTGGAGTCGGGCGGATTCTCAGGCGCTGCGTTTGCCCGAGAGGTAAAGCAAAGCGAGGACGGCAGGGAAATAGGATGGCAGTGCGAAAGCACCGGGGTTTTATGGGACTCGCTGTTGTCGCAGGAATTACGAGGAGAAGGGAAAAATAAACAAGTGTATTTAGTGCGTGGCAATGATAGAGGAAGGAGCGTTTCCAGCACCGCCTTTGCAGGAGTGAGGTGGGTCTCTGAGAAGATAAAATCCTGCCTGTTTTGACTGAGCTTCTGTGAGCGTGGATGGCTTTAAAAGCAGTGATGCTAACTGCCTTGAATGTGCCTTCGTGGCTGAGAAATAATGAAAACCACTTACGGCTTTGAATAGCAAAGCAAGCAGTAGCGGTGCATCCTGTGGATGATTTGCAATATTGCAGTCTGTCAAGGGAGCTGTCTTTAAAAACAGATCCTTTTGCATAATTCTTGCTCCTTTCTGTGTTTTGAAGCTGCTGGGTTTGGATGGTGTAAAACCATGTATTTACATTGCGGTTATCCGCAAGAATATTAGGTGAGCAGCTGGGTGATGGGATGGGCATGCACCTTTCCTACATCTTATGGGGTCTTCTTGGCACACAAGGCAGTGCTTAAGGGAAAAGTGTAGTGATAAAACACCCCCGTGCCCATAAATGCCCCCTTCGGGTCTTGATGGGGTCTGTGCTTCTCCCTTCTGATCAGATCAGATGTTTCCAGCTAATCGAGACGCTCTTCCCAGCTGGACATTCCCTAAGTCTTTGCTATCTGGACGAGCCGTCTACTGAGCAAGAGAGAAGTCCCACCAAATTAACTTCATTTTCTTGTTCTTCTCTCCAACCAATCTTCCAGATAGGTGTTTGGGTCCCTTTCTCCTGTGCTCTGCTCCAAAAAGGTTTGACCTCCTCCCCATGCACATGGGGAATGTGTTTTAATGCAAGAGCAGAGCCTGGTGCTGCCGGCTCACAAGGAGCAAGTGGCCACAGCTACGGGATATTTTAGCTCTCGTGATGGAAATAAACGCTGCATCTCAGTGGAAAGCACCAGGGTGTGCGACGCTGCCCGTCATCAAATCATTAAAACCCCGTTGAGCAGTTACCTGCACTCGTGAGCTCGCCACCAGCCAGGACCTTCATGCATCGCCGTAGCTCTAATGAATTGCAGGGCGCTGACAGATCACCTCTCCCGCGCTCGCAGACGGCCCCGCTCTCTAATTCTTCTCCGTAACGAGTTTTGTGCTGCCTGATAAAATATTCATGTTAAAAGAGGTTCTGAACTAATTATCTGCAGGCGTTTGCTTGGCGCTCGCCTGCAGCTAATGGCTTGAGCCGCGCTACAAATCGGCCCTCCTGGCTGCTTCCCGGCGCTGATTCCTGTCCTAAATGGGATTTCCAGGCATATCCGGGGCTATTTCTTCCCATTTCCAAAAGGCACTCGTTTGATCTTCTTGGGGCACCTTACTTCTAAAGACAGGTTACGTATTTTATAGGTGCCATCGATGCATTTTTTTTTTTTTTTATTGGATACAATAGTGGGACAAAACTGGGAGCATTAACGTGGAAAGAATTTAGAAATTCTTCTGCTGAATCTCAACATCTCACAAAAAAAAGTAAATGCACTCTAAAGCACCATTACTTCTTCCCATGTTAATCCCAATGAAACTCTTGTTTCCCTGCAAGAGATTCAGGTATTTATGATATATATTAACGTGTGTTTGCCCAATGTTGGCCCCACGTGTCACCAAAGGAAGGGTATGGAATTGGGGGAGCAGGACGCTTCCCTGAGCTTCCTGCGCCTGCAAAACCTCCTCGGAGCTCTGCAGCTTGTGCAATTTAAGCTTTGGTTTAACATAAATAATGAGGAGGGAGGAAGAAATCCAGGAAACTGAAGCAGAGACTTGGAACTGCTCAGAGACCCAACTTACTGGCAGCTCAGCTGCTCCTTGTGGATTGGCATCACTTCATGGACATCAACACAAACGTCAAATGATAAAAGGCCCCTCTCGCCCTTCAGTTGCCATAAAAGAGCAAGGGAAGCTTCGTTAAGATTTTTTTCAGGTGATTTATTCATTCATCTTGCATGAATTTCAAATCTCTAAGGCTTCAGGGGGAGGTAGGTAGAACTAGCCACGTGGTTAATTTATATAGTGTCCGTGTAACGTAGTGATATGTGCACGGGGGGACACGGAAAGAAGGGTGTGTAACTACACAGGGGAAAGCAATGAAAGTTAAATGTAATTTTACATCGTGTAAATCAGAACACGCTGCAACTTCTACTGCCATCAGCCCCTGTTATATCGCTCCTGAAGTTTGCATGGCTTCAATATTCATGAAATTAAGGAGTGGTGATTATTAAAGGGAAACTCTTAGAGCAATGCAGATTAGTGTGTGAGTAATTTGTTTCTGGGTCTGCTTGACTATATATATATTTTTTTTTTAATTATTTTTTTCCCTCAAACAATGCTTGACGCTGTAAAAAACATTCAAAAAAGCAGTAAGTGGTGGGATTTGCCTCCATCATGCAAGAAATCAGAGGACAGCACCCTTATTTCAAGACTTCGGAGACCAAAAATGCAACCCCTTTGTGATTTTGTATTCCCAAATGTACTATTTTCATCGATACCTGGTTTCCCGTATGCACTTTCAGAAATGTACATTCCTCTAAGAACACTGCTAGACTGATGCTTTTCTGCTCCATAAATAATGACGAATAGAAGGTAGTAACTGCTCTCTCGATCACGGCTGTGTTTCCAGGTGTCTGCTCACCGGTGTATCAATGGTAACTTCTTCGATATCCTCTTGATTTGGGCAAAAATAACCCTGCCTTTTCAGAAGGAACACAATGTTATCATACCAAGAGATGAATGCAGATTTGGAATTCAGCTGATAGCAGCTCTGCTGCAGGTTTAGCTTGATTTTCTAGCAAATAGGTCCTATCGTAAAGGAAATGAGTCCTTTAGGGTTGTTCTGTCCATCCTTCTCTGTGCTTTTGATTGATATCAGCCAAATCAGAAAGAACAGGAGCTGCAAGTCCTACAAATTCAATGGAAATCAGCAGCTGCGCAGAGGAGGAGCCAGAGAAAGGGGCCGCAGGGACACGTTGTCTTCTAAGTCTTGATTTTAAACAGGTTTTTGGAATCAGAAGTGAAATAGCATTTAAGTATCATTAGGTATCACTATTACAGGGGTTGGACTTGATTTTTTTCACGTGTCGAATGTGCTCTCCTAGACTGCAAGCAAGTAGTTTTGGAGTGTTCAGCACGGCTGAAAACAATCTAATGTTATTTTCCTCAAATCTCAGTTGGTTCCTTCACACACGCTTCCCTAAAGGGATATTTTTTTGATGTAAAATATGAAAACATATTCATTTGCCCGTGTATGACATGAAAACAGTTTGGGACATACTTATAAATCCTGCTTAACCAAATAAAGCCAGACAGCTGTAGTTAGGAATTCAATGTTCAAACATGTTACAAGAAGCATATGTGTTTGTTCTCTTTCCACCCCAAAATAAAAATTTCCTTTTAGTCTGTTATTTTATTTTATTTTATTTTATCTTGTTTCTTCTAAGGTAACAGCAGAAATAGTCCCGTGTTGGAAGCTTACAGATGCTCCTCAGCATGGGATCAATATTTATATATAGTGTTTAGGGTAGTGCAAGTCATCGTGCCTCTCACTTCCCAAACTGACTTAACTTAAAGCAGTCCAGAGCAAAAAGAGGCTTCACATGCTGGAATTAATTGTTCTGCCTCTTAACAGGGCTTTAAACTTTCATTCCTTGAGTCATCCCTTTTCCCCTTGCTGGTCCCTCGTGGCATAACCAAATTCTTTCCTAATTAAATTTAATAATGGAAAGAATTACTAACGAGGCATGTTGTTCTGTTGGGAGGGAGCATGGCTGAGGCTGACATGAAAACAAAGGAAGAAAATATCGTGCAAATTCGATGGAGGTTCTCCAAACTCATCCAAAGCATCCGCAGGGAAGGGTTAAACATTAGATTTGCTCTGCATTCATTGGCATGAAAGGGGCTTCTAAACTTTATTCTGAGAGCCTGCAAGAAAAGTAAGCTTTGTGTACCAAGCCCCAAGAGTTTGCAAGAAAGTGGATCAATTTGCTTAAATTGTGGGTGAGTGTTCTCCTGCGCACATCTGTAAACTGTTGAGTTTAATTGCCTTGCAGCTGGCTCTCCTTGGAGGCTGGAGGGAGGATTTTTTCTTTCCTTTACTTTAGCAGCTCGTTTCTTTTCCCCCCTCTGCTTTCCTGGTGTCACTTGGTTTCTTGGCATGGTAGAAAGTAAATAACAACACACGTGCACGCAGGGCCCTTTCAAAAGCCCTGAAGTGGCCTTAGATGGTGACGCTTTCTTCCTACAGGCAACGTCCTGATGGTTGAGTGTTGATGAGCTCCAGCTGGCTGCGACGGGAAGGATGAACGTGCAGGATTTTCTCCATCTTAACCTTTGGGATTTGGTTGTTTTACACTGGCTTATCCTGTCTTTGATCCTTTCTGGTGTTTTCTGTTGTTGGGGAGGATTTGGGTTGCTTCAGAGAGGTATTTGGGAGCCAGTGTTGGGTGCTAGACGATGACTTTGAAGAGCAAGGAGAAAGCCAAGCGCTTTCAGCTGATTTTTCTTTTTGTCTGGCTGAGATCTGACTGTGATGGTCCTTATGTGGTATTTTTGCCACCTTCCAGTCCCATCAAATAAATATAGGCAACTAGGAATTTGTTAAATCACATAATTTGTTAAAATCACATATTTTTTTTGAATTCTGCAAAAACTGAACTAGGAATTTAACTAGGAAGCCCCATTCTGAGAAGAGTTGCATTGGGAGGGAAATCCTCACCCTTGGTGACAAGAAGCTGCTTTCCATTTCCCATCTGGAATTTGTTCAAGCCCAGTTTAATTCCAGCTTGTTCTTCTGCCAGGAAGGATTAAGCCCTTGGTGGGAGGGACAAGGAGCAGCTGATGCTTTTTCTTTGGGAACAACAGGGGATGATAGAGCCTGCGGTAGATGAACTGGATCTGAGGGGAAACTGACAGTACTTCGGTGGAAGAAAGAGGTTTGAAGACCTGGGTTGGGTTGGGTTGGGTTGGGTTAGTCCATGCTGAAAGACCATGGACCTCAGCAGTGGCTCGGTGGTGAGATCTGGGCTGGTGAAATAAAGTTGAAGGGGAGATGAGAAGAGACTATGGGATGAAGAGAATAAAAATGATGCAGAGAGAAAGGTGGGAGAAGAGTGGTTGTGGGTGACGCGTGCAGATGTTTTTTTGAGAATAAACCATGGATGCTGTGGTGTCAATGAGGGAGATGGAGCCTTTTGGTCAAGATAGCAAGGTGTATCAATAACAGGTGAAATTCCTGTTTATGGCTTGATCTTGGGCATATCTTGATTGTATGCTTGATTTGGTTTTACATTAGTAAAGGCAAGTGGTGTAAGAGATGTCAAGAGAGAGGAAAGATTCTTAGAGGAAGAAAGAGGAAATAAGGAAAGGAGAGAGAACCCAGAACAGGTGATCAGATGTTGCAGATTTCTGAAATCCAACTAATTCAAAAGGCTGAAATGAGAGAATGAAAATATGCCAACCAGTGAGAGAGAAACTGAGGTTATCCTGAGCAATAATTAGATTTTCTTGGGTTTGATTTTAAGTTTCTTACTGTGACAAAATGGAAATAGTGATTTTTGAATATTCGGATACTGAAGAAAAAGAAAAAAAATGTTTTAACTGTGATTTATTTCCTACAAGTATCTGCTTTTGTGGCATTTCATTTAATTATTTTTAACGTAGCATTTGTTTTATAGCAGAACTACATGGGGTGGATGGTCTGGGAGGTGACCTGATCCCTGGTAGAGCTTCCAGATGCCTTGAAGAGGGGAGGATACGGTGCTGCTTGGTGAATACCATTATTTGGGGTATAAATACATCTCCGTGGGAATGGGACTTGTGAAGAAAAAGAGGGCTATCGGTAGATTATCATTAGGAAAAAGAAAAAAAAAAAAAGAAAAAAGTTCAAGATTGCTGAAATTCATCAAGGTGGATTGTTTGGAATGAATATTTCTGTGGGCAAAGCAAACAAATACGCCGAGTACTGGAGGGGACGGGAAGCGCTGCCCGTCCCCGCGGCGTTAACTCAAAGGAGGAGCCGGGTTCCTCGACGCGCCTCGCTTTGTCCTCGCCTTCCCTCTGTTCCAGCCCAATGAAAAGATGATCCGCGGAGTCCTAACGACCACGGCTTTCTGGAAATGCGAAATTACCAGATCTCATTAATGCTGGGCTCCATCATTCATCAAAGCGCTTCTTATGCCTCATGCTGGCTCCTTTTCTTTCCCACTCTTAATCTTTCTCTCATTATAACGATGTGCCTGCCCTTTGCACCTAGCTGCTTCCAAGGAAGCGGCGCCTGCAGAGATATTATTTGGTGCAGATTTGTTAACTCTTTAAGAGTAGAAATGTAACGCGGGAGCCCGCGGTGGGAGAGCCACGAGCTGCTGGAGGCGGCTCTGCACGGGGAGCGTCGTGGCAAAGAGCAGGGTAACGAAGACCAGGTCTAATGAAAAGAAATTATTTGTGCAATTGTGCAGTGCAAACACCCGATAAAATCCTAGCCTGACTCTCAACCGGTTGCACAAGTGCAATTAAAGGGTGTTTAAATGGGTGTTTTGGCCAAAAAAGCCCTGCTTAGAAAGGGATTTTCAACAGTGTTTTCAGAAATACTGGTTGCTCTTTGAGCCACGTTTTGCACTGAGGGAATCTCTGACCGCTCTCTGTGGTGGCCACTGGTTTCCTGATGTGCTTCCACCTTAGGATCCAACTTCTATAAGGCAGGGGAAGACTGGAAATATGAAAGACTCTTTGGAAATTAGAGCTTGCGTGTTGTTTTAAGTCAATCCCATAATAAATGAGCCTATGTAGAAGGTGCTACCAAAAAAATCATTGGGAATGGTTGGGCCTGTGTTATTCTAAACCCCATTCCAATCCTGCTAACCAGCAGAGAGGAGCGTGTTTGTCCTTTCTGGTCTGGATCCATCTGTTCTTGCCTTAAATTACACTCACGTTGGAAACTCGGTGGGAATCATCTGTGTTTTTGTCATGCAGCGCCCGGCACGCTGGCATTGCCATCGACATCTAGGCTCTGCTACTACTCAACTATCATTTTTAATTACTTAATTAGAAAGCATTCTATTTCTCACTTAGTATTTGCCTTACTATTTGACAATATTTTGATAGCAGATGTTCATAGCTGGCGTGTCACAATAGTTGTCAAAAAAAAATATCCCTGCTGGCTTGGAAAGATGCTGTAATGAAGTTCTGCAGGAACAAGATTGGAAGAGACACTATTTAGTATTGCAATTAATTGCCGTTAAAATATACTAAACACACAAACACGGGACTGGAGGGGATACTCATGTTACCCAGTTTTGTGCTCTGAACCACCCAAGTGGAGGAACACCCTCACTGGGTTGGTTTGCATTTGTCCTTCTAGGAGAAGTGGTCCAGAACGTCACTGCTTGGACATTTATAGACATTCCTTTGGTCTCCTGTCTGGGTTTTATCATGGTCAAGTTGCATTTTATGTTTTAAACGTTGTCTTTAAATAATTTTTCCTCTTCCTTGGTGTTTGCTTCCCTGATTTTTTTTAAAATTTAATTATGCAGGCTTCTCGTTTTCTCAAGCAAGATGTGCTGTTCCTTCTCCTGGCATCCTGACAGCCTTTCTGTTGGCGTTTGGTTCCTCCTCCTCTTTGAATTACCATTCCAGATGCTGTCTCACAAGTTACTAAGATCATCTCCATGCTCCCCATCCCATCCTTACTGGTACTAGCTCCTCTGCTGCCTCTTCTTTCACATTTGCTTTTATGGCTCAGTCTTCTGGGTGTTCCTTGTTCTTCTGTGATTGACCAATATGCTGGCATTTATCCTCAGGAATTTCAAGCTGTTCAGTCCCCACTTGGTGACCACAATTGCTGGTACCTGAGGGCATTTTCAGGTTTTGCTCTGCTCCTCTAGTTTCCAAGGGGAACTGTGTCCAACTCTCCTATGTGTTAATGCAATACCTTCCAGCTCAGGTCTTCATCAGCAACTACTCTTGCACGGTACATTTTGTGTAGCTCGGATTAAAGAATAGGTAAGAAGAGTTGCTAAACTGATCCTTAAGAAATTTTCTTTGCAGCCTTTATCCAATCCGGTAGTTCTTTTAACATAAATGACTGTTGTTTCCCTTTTAATTCATTATCCACCTCACAATCGTGTTATCAACATTGATCTTTTCTACCTTGGTGATATCTTCTCCAGAGTGGGATATGTTCCCTTGCCAAATAATCCACGAGAGCTCCAGCCTTGAGTGAGATTTTTATTACAGGTTTGTTACAGGGAAGATAAAATCAAGTCTAATAGTGAAGGCTAAATGGTCATACCCATTGTATGCCTAGTCTGCTGCCTTCACTCTTGAAATTATGATGAAAAGCTGGACAAACACAGCTAATTATGGTTGAAGGATCCAAAAAATACTCTTTAAGGGGCTTTAAAACCACCATCTCTACTGTCTCCAGAAAAAGAAATAAAGAGAAGATGAAATACATTCAAATGGGAAAATGCTGGGTATGAAAGCCTGTTTTTTGATGCAAAAGATGTAAGAAAAAACAGTAGCTTGAAGTTAAAGTGAGATATATTCAAACTAGATGGAGTCTTTAATAGCAAGGGGAGTTAGAGCTGCAGCAAAGCTTTAACAGAAAGGCTCTTTCTGAATCATGCCTGGAGACTATCTAGATATTTAGCTAAAAACAAAGTATTGAGTAAAACTGAATGATCTCTTATACATACAGGGCCAGACTAAGTGGTCTAGTGATCCCTAAACTCTGTGAATCCATTCGGCCTCCCGAGTTTCCATTAGGAAAGGCTGGGGATGTCAGTGCTGTTGGGGTTTGCAACTCATTTAACGAGTCGTTCTGTCATCTGCTGTGCTTTTTATTTCCCCTCATTACCTAGAGCAATGCGATGATGCTTAAAAGCCTGGGGAGAATCTGCACTCTTCCTTCTTCTCATGGGAAGACCCCACTGCTAACGGGTGGCATTTCCAAAGCCCTTGCAGCAGCTCCAGGCTAAACTTCTAATGGAAATGGCTCATAGTATTTAGCCTCTTGATGCTCCTCAAGTGCCAAAAACACCGTAATCTCGGCCCAATTTTCATTGCCACCACCTTTAAAATCCCCAGAAAACTGGGAATGAGGCAATAACATATTAGTGATGATCTTTAAAAATACAACTCCTGCCCTGTGGAGCACCAGGGGATGGGTGGAAGGTTTTGGATCATAGTTAGTACCTGCTGAGGTGGACTTATCCCGTTGCCCATAAAAACAATCTGCTTTCCTCTTCCTCAGCCCGATCCCCCTTGGCATCCAGCCTGGATGCAGCTGACAGATCCTGTCTGAGAAGGGCTTCAGTAATTGCTCGTTCTGCTCAAGCTCTTGACTATGGCAATGACAGATGGTCACGCTGAATGTTTAAAACGTTCAGGACCTCTGGCTGATCCTTCGGTTTCCGAGCACCAAACTCTGCCAACATTTCTGTTATCCATTAGGAGAAGAATTTAAAATATTTCTGTGAATACTATTTTTTTCCCAAACACTTCAGGCATGCTTCTCTGAGTCTGTACTTTTGCTGAAACATTCTCTTTTGATTTTTTTTTTTCCTTCTTATTAAAGAAAGTCTCAAGATGTTAGTACAGACTGGCATAAGTACGTGCCAACTGCTCCTGCAGACTTGCTAACAAATTTATTTTTGCCTGGGAATGGCACATATGGCCCAGAATGGAAATATTAGGGTCTGTAGACATTGTGAGGCCTGGCAGATAATGCCTTAGAAGAAATAGTATTTGAGTTAGTCATAAATTTCATTTTTATTTTTATTGCTGGAAAGAATTCTATTTTTTTCTTTTTTTGCTCCAGAGTGATGGTCTTCAACCATCACTGCCCTATGACAGTCTAGAGCTGTAAAAAGGAGGAATCAGGAAAATAGCCATTTATTTATGACATCTTTTTACTGCAGTTTAGTAGCTGTGAAGGGGGGTAGCCAGATTATGTGACCAATCTGCATTTCATGGACCACTAACTGCCTCCAAACCTTGGTTTTACATGGGTTGGCTGCCTCAGAGTGAAAACTCAGCAGGTTCATTCTAGGGAGCAGTGCATCCTTTTCACAAGACTCATAAAACCAACCTTAAATGAAGACATACCCACTCTTAGACACTGTTTTCTAGCTTTTTTCTTACAGATGCTTTGAAATATCCAGTGCTTTTGTATTTTCCAGGTAGCAGCTCAATCCCCCAAAGTCAGAAAGCAAACTACCGTCTTGAGCTCTGAGCAGGATGGGCAGATCTTTCCTGCTGCTGCTATTTTTGCTCTGCAAAGCCTTGCAGGGTCTGCTGTAATCATCTCCAGCCACTTTATCGCCGTGGATCAGATTTGTGAGTTCGTTCAGCTAACGCATGCAGCAAACTGGCTTAAAATGAATGGTGCAAGCTATTCTGCTGGCTCTCTGCATAATTGTCCTCTCTGCATATGCGAGAAGGCGAAGGAAATGATTGCATCCAGCAGGCACGTTGAAGGGAGTGAAGGTTGTTTGGAAGATCTAGAGGGAGGGGATTGACGCAGCTAGGATGCATTTAAATCAAATCAGAACATTAATCAGCATCTTGTTATGGTTGCGTTGTGCGCTAGGCTTAATTAGGGGGAAAAAATTGTAACAGATGTAGGAATTTGGAGGAATAACTCGATAGGGCTGGACCAGAGGATGGGTGAGTTTCTCGCTGTTGGGACCAGCGCGCGGTGAGAGATGGAGGCGGCCTCGGAGCTGGAGACGCCTCTGGCCAGGGCCAGAATATTGATGAATA
>VWPW01004014.1:0-11182 GCA_013389825.1 Crypturellus undulatus
AAAAAAAATAAAAATAAAAAGCTCGTCACAGAGTTAAGCTTACGTGGTTTACATTATCGAGCCCCTGCTCACGGGGTTCGCACTTTTCCTCCGAAATATAGCTAAATATGTACACGGTAGTTATACTGGAGCTGTGTTCACGAGAGGCATCAGATCATGACAATCCATAGAATACACTTCACATTGGCAATAGCTTTTCGGTCGTTTACGTACAGTATGGTTTAATAATGGGAGATTTTAATTTTTTTTCTCTTTTTTTTGTATTTTTTTCATATAAAATGCGCCACGGAAAGCGGCTGCATCCCCAAAATGGGGTGTTTTTCCCGCTCCGATGCCGCTGCTGCAGGATGGGAAGCTCCGACCGACCCGTCTCGCCTGTTCCCGTCTCCAGCGTTTGCAGCCGCTGCCCGGGATGCACCGCGGGGACACGGTGGCCATGGGGACACGGTGGCCGCGCCGCCCTGCGTGTCCCCAAGACGCATCGACCTGGCGCTAAGCGGCAGCTGCCACCAGGACACAACAAAACGCATCGACCTGGCGCGCAGGGAGCCACTTCCCGACCGTTTGTCCCGGTTTTGTCCCATTTAGCTGCCGCCTTCGGGGAACAATAGGGCGCTGGGGAGGGGGCTGCCTGTGTCTAAACAAACCTCTCACATCAGGGAAGATACTGGAGAAATTGCGTCAAAATAATCGCTGTCTTGGGCATATTAAAATCCCGCCTTACACCTACAGTTTTGCTTTTTTCTTTCGTTATCTCGCGCTCTCCCCCTATATACCAAAATAGATACCACTATCTGCTATACACCAAACCACAGCAGATATTTTGGTATGAAAAATCAGCTGAAGCTCATGGGGTGCCCCCTCCCCGGGTATGACGGCCGGTTGTCTTGCAGGGCGGCGATTCCAAACAGCACAAGAACATGCAATCCCGGCGGCCGAGGCGTTTTGTGGCAAACCAGAGCAAAATAAATATGATTCTGTGTCTGATTTCATTTTAAAAATTAAGTTGCTATAAAGACGTCCCTTGTTTTTGTTGGTGTTTTCTTCCCTCCCCAAACAAAGTCCGCGATAGAAATCCGGCGCGTGCGGCATCCAGCGAGCCGGCCGCATCCTCGGAGGCTGCGGATATCTCTACAATATTCACAGTAATAACAAGGAGAGAAAGGGAAGCCGGATCCGGCCTCGTCGGCTTCTGCCACCTTTTGCTTTCTGCTGGACCGTCGTTATGGAACGAGCGAGCTCTTCTGTTTCCTTATACCTGAGGGGGCAAAGTGCGTTACAGGCACCGCTGCTGCAGAAGACCCAGCGCTCGCAGGGTTTGGGTCCAGCGCGAAGAGTCAACCCAGGTGGGAGCAGAGCTCTGCGTCCCCTCGCGCTCCTCCGTGCAGAACCTGCTCTTACTTGGTGTCGTCCTCGGCAAAGCCCCGCGCTCTCCGCCTCCGCGCGGGTCTCCGTGTCCCTGGGCCTTATCCCATGGCCGTCACCATGCTGGAGGGGTGCGGGTGTCCGAAGGAGATGCTGGAAGACGGGTGGATGGGGGTCGGCGTGGGCAGGATGTGTCCCGAGTGGCTGAACGGGGGCAAATGCCCCATGGGCGCCATGTGGCTGGCGAGGGCGGCCGCGCTGAACGGGGACGACTTCTCCTGCATGCACTTGGACAGTTCCTCAAAGCACTCGGAGCCCTTCTTGCTCTTCTTTGATTTGTTGGACATTTTCCTATTCCTGGTCTGAATCCCTTCCTTTTTCATGGTCAGAGGCCTGTTCACCTGCAAGAAATGAGAGAATCAGGCTCCTGCAGACAGAATGACCTTATTGTGCAAAAATGAAAATATTTGCACGGCCCCCATGTGTTTTTCCTGCACGGAGACCTTTCTGCTGGCCAAAAAAAATGGTGTTTCGCTCTGCGGAACTTGTTTATATTGATTTGTTTAATAAAACCACACACACAAAAAAAACCCCTAGACATGAAAAACAAATCGAAGTGAATTTGGCAGCTCATGAGTCTCCTTCCCGTAGGCTTACCCCAGTCCCCATTCATTTCCTAATAGCAGAGATCAAACCAGGAGGCACACGTTGACCCAAATCCACTCCTAAGACAAGAGCAATCTTGTACCAGCAACCTCCGTAACTTATAGTTTAAATAATATTGCAGCATGTCAAGTGAGTCTTGCTTAGATTTAATTTCTTTAAAAAGAAAAAAACCTTAGGTATATTTGTTTATTTAAAAAAAAAAAAAAAGAAATAAAACACAGAGATGCCCCATTGGGATTCATGTTTTGCACGGAGAGCGTTTCCAACGGCCTCTGTGTCTCTGGAAACCGCACGCAGCATGCGCTCCGCTCAACCCAAGTGCCGTAACTCTGTTTTCCCTGATTTGCCCGAGCGTTAGAAGCCAAGCTCATACATCGCCGTGTCACTGCGCTTAGCATCACTATGCCTGCAAAGAATGGCTGTCACCTCCCCGGGGACCCGCGGAGCCGGGGGAAGGAATAAAACAACAACCCAAACCCCGGGACCGATAAAAGGCCGGCGTGCGGCACGCAGTTAAGACATCAATCGCGGCCCCGCGCGCGGCGACACATGAGCCGAGCGAGCACTCACGTTGTGCAGCTTGTAGTAGAGGCCGCAGGCGTTGCACACCGGGTCCCCGTTGGCGTTGCGTCGCCATAAGGTCGTGGTGGTCGTCTGGCAGTTGGCACAACAAGTCCCCGCTCTCCTGGCCGCCGACTGCCCGAAAGGAAAAAAAAAAAAGGAAAATGAATAACGCGCCGGCAGCGGGAGGGGGATCGCAGGGAAGGGCAGCTTGGGATCAGCTTGGGCAGGACGAATCCTGGGATTTTGCAGGGCTGAAGGAAAGCGCCTGGTGGTTTTAGGTTTTGTGCCTAAATGCGAGTGTTCGCCTAGGTTTGTGCTTAAATGCAAGCGTTCGCCTAGGTTTGTGCCTAAATCTGAGCATTCTCCTAGGTTTGTGCCTAAATCTGAGCATTCTCCTAGGTTTGTGCTTAAATCTGAGCATTCTCCTAGGTTTGTGCCTAAATCTGAGCATTCTCCTAGGTTTGTGCCCAAATGCAAGTGTTCTCCTAGGTTTGTGCTTAAATCTGAGCGTTCTCCTAGGTTTGTGCTTAAATGCTTGTGCTTAAATGCAAGTGTTCTCCTAGGTTTGTGCTTAAATCCGAGTATTCCCCTAGGTTTGTGCTTAAATCTGAGTATTTTCCTGGGCTGAGCGCGGCTCCAAGCCCCCTGGCACCACAGCAAGCAGGGAGGGAAACAATGCAGCTCCTTTTAACTCTCCAAACACAAAATTTGGGGAGGGAAAAGGACAACTGACTTGTGCATTTTGGGGAGGGAAAAGGACATCTGAATTGTGCAGGTCTTCGCTTTGCAGGATTCCAGAAAGTGCCCTAAAAGTACATGCACTTTTTTTTTTTTTTTTTAAATACCTCCTTAGTTTATGCCAATGGTGGGAGTGAGTTTAAAGAGAGGCAACGATCTTGAAGAATGCGTTTTTTGCCCCTACTCTGGCCCTTTAAAGAAGTCCACAAAAGAAACCCAACTGCATTGCTCAACTGGGTGCAGTATTTATCGGAGCCATCACTGAAAATTCAGTTTCCATTTACAAGTGAAAGGGAGAAAACAAAACCGGCTCCAACTTTCTTTAAATATTTAGCAAGCCAAATTTCATGCCTCGGAGCAACCATTCCGCTGACCCCTCTGCCGCCTCTGTCCCTGCTCAGCTCCTACCCGGCTGACGAGCCCTCAAACAGACCTCTCAAAAATAAAAATAAATTGGACCTTTCTAATTCGCATTGTTCTGTTGGAGGTGGGGGAAGGAAAATTACCCCAAATTCTGAGGTTTTTAGGGAGGCTGAACTGTCCCCTAAACAGGAATGGGAAAAGGAGCGCAGATGGGGTGGCCGCAGGGGCTTTTGGCTGAGTCCGATGGGACTTGCCCTGTGCAGAGGGATTGCTCGGGTGTCCCAGGATGCGCTCGCTGCACCCCAGATTTTGGGGAGGAATTTCTTGCTGGGAAGCTGCGGCCTTGCCGCGGGAAGCGGCTGGGACACGGCAATCGCAGGAGAGCTGAGGACTAAATATTTTCTTTCCCTAAATGAGCATAATTCCCTTTCTAACGTGTGTCATTTGCGCTGGTTTCCCCAGGGCCTGGCCCCGTGGCCACAATCCGAGACCTGCTCCAAGACCCGCTCCAAGACCCTCTCCAAGACCTGCTCCAAGACCTGCTCCCACTGCTGCTCCCGGCTCCTGGCTGGCACCAGCTGTCCCAAACTGTCCCCGTGCGTCCGGACGGCTCCGCAGCCCATGGCACATGGGGCGCATGGACACCCCTGCACCCCAGTCCCCTCCTGGCTGGTGCCACCAGGCCAAGGGTGCAGCCAAGCAAACCCCAGCGGCCAGAGGGGCAACAGAACCTAAAAATCCCTCTGAGCTCCCAAAACAACAGCTCAACTGGCAGCAAGCGTCCCCAGACCCCTGCAGCGAGCGAAGCCGACGTGTCCCCGCGCGGGGGACAGTGGGGACCTCTTTGCGTATCCGAGATGTTAGTGATATCCAACCGCGCCGCTTCGCTCCACGGCCTGTCCCGTGCGGCCGGGAAAGCCCTTGAGCCGCGGAGACGATAACGTTACACTGTTGTCTTGACATTTTTCTATATGTCAGTCACCGTAGACGGCGAGTCATTAAGGCGCTCGCATAGCTGGAATTCTGACTCGCGACAGGAATCTTCCGTGTCCCATCCCCGCGCCGGTGCCAAATTCCTGCTCTCGCCGCGCTCCCGGCCTCACCTAGCCGTGCCCGCCAATGGCCAAGGGCTTCGGGCACCATAAATCACAAAGCTCCCCAAAATGTATTTATTATTCTTAGCATTTTAGGCATTATTTGCAGAGCGGAGGGTATTAGAAATTTCAAAACAGCGAGCGCGACTGGCAGGGCTTGCCTATAGAAACTCTCTAAAGCTTTTAGAGTCAGGAAACAGATACACAAAGTTTCCTTATCTTTAACGTACAGATATCCGGATAGGAAACTACTACCAGGAGCTTAGAAAGGACATTTTTTTAAAACCACTCAAATGAAAATACAAAGTATAGGTGACTCCATGGAAAAATAATAGGATTTTTTTTCTAAAAAACAGTAGGGGATTGTCTGGGGAGGGAACCAATATTAATATTGCCAGAGAATATAAGAGTGAAAATTACTTCATGGCTTTTATACAAATAATTATGAAGTAGGGAGCAGTAGCTTTGACTCATCTGATTTGTTTTGCTTTTTAGAGCTGGAACTTTTCTTTTTTTTAGCACACAGCGGGGGCCGTTCCCGCTCCTAACCCTTTCGCGGCCGGCGAGCGCCCCGAGCCGTCCCGAGGGGCCGGATGAAGGAGGAATTCAATTAAAAGCCGCCAGCCGCGGACGAGCGCGGAGACGGGAACGCGACCCAGGGAATCCCGCCGGCACCGACCTCCGCCCACGGACGGACAGATGGACGGAGGGACACAGGGACGGAGAAGATGCGACGCGTGTGCCTGCATGGGGACCCCCTTATCCTCGTTTACCCCCAAACCCAGCGGCGATGGATGGAGACACCTACCAGCCTCCGCTTGGGCTTGATGAGCGGCCGGTTCTGCCCGTTCATTTTGTGGTAGAGCCCGCAGGCGTTGCACAGGTAGTGCCCGGTGCCGTCCCTTCTCCAGAGCGGGGTGGCCGTGGCGCCGCAGTTCACGCACTCTCTGCCTTCTAGACGGGAACATGAAGAAACCCGGTTGCTTTCTTTAAAAACAGACCCACAAAAGCGTTTCGCGTCGCCCTTTGGGCGTTCTCCGGGAGGCAAAACGGTGCGTGAAACCGAGCGCAAGCGGCAGTGACATCCGCAGCGCCCGGCGCCGCGGTACGGCAGCACGGGCAGCGCTCCGGGGACACGGACATTCCCGGGAAGGCGCCGCTCGGCACCGGGAGCACCGGCAGCGCTCCCGGCTCCCCCGTGCTCAGGGGGTGCTCCAGACACACACACACCTGCAAACACACCGGGGTGGGAGGAAGAGCCAGAGGAAAAGGTTTCCTGCACCTAAATCTAAGCAAAAACACCCCCTGTTCGCTGCTTTATATTTTTTTCCTCCTAAGGCTGCGGGATAAGTGCAGCCGGGCACGCAACAGAACCCACCGGCTCCGTTAGCGTTCCTCAAAGTTGCTGCAAACGCTGATTTATAAGAAAGTTCAATTCCACCAAGCGCTCCGGAAGCTCCTATAAAAATCAGGCTTTGAGCCCTTTCTCCGTGACTTTTCCACAATGCAGCTTGGATGCGGCAGGGAGCAGTTCACCTCATTGCTCTTTCACTATCAGTTTTAGGAAAAAGACGTGGAGAAAAAAAAACAAAAAAACAAAACCACAGCGCTGCAGAACGGGGCTATCCCGACCCGGCGTGTCACTCCTCGATATCCATTTCTGCCTCAGAAAGCTTTCTGCTAAAAGTTCATTTGCCTCGGACGCTTCGGGGGCAGGTCTGCTTAATATAGAAAGCTCTCGATATAGTTTATGCAAATCCGACAGTATTTAACTGCAGAGGAAATTCGCTTTTTTTTTTGCTAATAGCTGTGCGGAACGGGGCTATCCCGACCCGGCGCGTCGCTCCTCGATATCCATTTCTGCCTCAGAAAGCTTTCTGCTAAAAGTTCATTTGCCTCGGACGCTTCGGGGGCAGGTCTGCTTAATATAGAAAGCTCTCGATATAGTTTATGCAAATCCGACAGTATTTAACTGCAGAGGAAATTCGCTTTTTTTTTTGCTAATAGCTGCAGCAGGCCGAGCCGCGTTCAGCGGGGCTCGGGGCTGCTTGAATCGAGGGGCTTTTAAACCGCCCGCTCCGCAGTGAAAAATGCGGGAGCTCCGGGGCGGCCGCGGAGCTTTGTCCCCGCGAGGGCAGGAAGCGGCAGGAGCCGCCGTGTCGTGAGGCTTCGTTTTCCTACAAAAACACCGAGTGGTCACGAACTTTCCCCAGTCCCTTGCACGAGGGGCTCCCTTGCAGGAAAAAAAATAAATAAATAAAACAAAAAAGCCCCTCACTTCCCCATAATAAAATCATTGGCAACTACAGGACAGAAATAAAAAAGCCATTCGAGATCTATTTATTTGCACAGATCTTGGTCTTGAATCCCTTTCCAAAATCAGTAGGATAGGGCTGCTAATTTACTTTACATATTTGCTGCCCTATTAAAAAAATACACATACATAATATTGAATGCATTTAAATAATAGGAAGAGGGGAGTATGTTTTGCCCCCTCGGAGGAGCCATTTGAAACAGAGCTGATAAGCTTGGAAAATAGCTGATATTTTTGTTGCAAAACTCATAAAAAAGATCACATTTCTAAATCACAATCTGCTTTAAAAATAAATGTGGAGGGGTATCCATAAACATACATGTGTATCTATAGGAAATATATACACACAAGTATTTGTAGCCATTTTATATTTAAAAGGCAATTAAACGCGGTCCCTCCACGCAGTATTTAATTTCCTCGCACTGCAGAGGATGTTAAACCAGGGAAGCCAGCAGAATTACACAAATTCTCTTAATTCATCCGCCTGCTTGTGCAGCTGGGGAGATTTCAGAGCGAGATCAAAACTTTGGCCATCGCGTAATTTGCTGATTTAGGAGAGCACTTTTGGGAAAAAAAAAAAAAACCCAGGGAAGGGTTACGGACAGAGGAAAATCTGCAGTCAGTTGTTAGCAAGCAGAGATGCGTCCAGATGAGGGAAAAAAGGGAATATTTCCTAGTTAGTGTTGGAATAAGTTAGCAATGCCTGGGCACCTTGGTCTTTCGCCCTGGCATGTAAACTGTATCTGAACTTTTGCTCCTGCAGAACGGGGAGGAAATAAGGCCCCGTGCGCTCGCACTGGACCGGTCGGGGAGGTTTCGCTTTCACCCTGCGCTGGGGCCTGTTTTCCTACGAACCGAGAGACACGGAAACGTTTCAAGAGAGAAAAACCTCTGGCTGGAAACTCCAGCCACGGAACCTGCGGGATTTCCAATGGACCCGGAGGGCACGGCCGGGTGTGGGTACCCGGGCGGTGGGAGCCGGACAGGGGCTGCTTTTGCTCGGAGTGAAACGTTTCCCTGGAGCCAAGCGTTTCCCTGGAATAACCCTATTTGCAGCGCTCGGCTCCGCTCGCTCTGCGCTGCTTCCCCACGGAGCGCCTCTGCGACGCCTCTGTGGACACTTTGGCACCACCGACGCTTGGGACGAGCCCCCTTTCCTAGTTTAAAACCCCATAAAAGTGGGACCAAGCAGTCACCTGTCCCGGCTGGAGCCCAAGGCGGCTCCGAGCCCCGCAGCTGCCTCCAGCCTCCCCAAGGAGCAAACCAAACGCAGGCACCACANCCTGGAATACTGGGGTTATTCCGCTGGAATAATCCCCGTTTGCAGTGCTCGGCTCCGCTCGCTCCGCGCTGCTTCCCCACGGAGCGCCTCTGCGACGCCTCTGTGGACACTTTGGCACCACCGACGCTTGGGACGAGCCCCCTTTCCTAGTTTAAAACCCCATAAAAGTGGGACCAAGCAGTCACCTGTCCCGGCTGGAGCCCAAGGCGGCTCCGAGCCCCGCAGCTGCCTCCAGCCTCCCCAAGGAGCAAACCAAACGCAGGCACCACATGCACACATGGAGCACCCCAAACGGTCCCCTCGGGGCCACCCCGCTCCGCGCCGGCGTCCCCATCGCGCGGCACTTACCCGAACAGGACCTGGCCTTGCTGCGGGGCTTGGGGGTGAAGCTGGACGCGGGGCCCCCCAGGAAGCTGCCGGGGTGGAAGAGGCTGCTGCTGTAGTCGTGGGCGGCCGGCACGTACGAGGGGTACGTGGGGATGGGGTGGTGCGTGGAGGGCTGGGCGCCCATGCTGCCGAGGCTGCCGCGCAGCGGGCTCGCGCTCTCCATCTTCATCCCTTCCGACAGCGACACTTGGTACTTGATGCCCTCCTTGTCCTCCTGGCGGGCGCCGGCCGAGGAGGACGGCGAGGCGGCGCTCGTGGAGTTGGGGTCCGGCGACACCTCCTTCGGGGGGGTCGGGGGGAAGCCGAAGAGGTGGGAGCCCGAGTGCGAGGCCGGCGTGAGCGAGGACACGGAGGCCGTGCTCGACGTGCTGCTGCCCGGGTACACCGAGATGGCGCCGGGCGCCCCGGCCGCCGACGGGTGCAGGGGGGTCTTGGTGAAGGGGTTCACGGTCCAGGGGTTGTGGTGGTGGGCGGAGAGGGCCGCCTTGCTGCTGTCCAGCCAGGGGATGCCGGGGCTGTGCAGGAGGTGCGGACGGCACATCTGGCTGCCGGTCAGGCGGGCTGCGGGGACGGGAGAGAGGCGGGATGAGCTCCGGGAAGCCGCCCGGCTCCGCGGCGGGCGCCGGGCACAGATTTCACAAGCCCGACGAGAGCGGCCGCAGCGGCGCAAGAGCCTCTTGGAGCTGCCCGCTCCGGGCGATGCCGGCCGGAGCGGGGACATGGGCAGCGTGGGGGGCACCCCTGTCCTCCTGCCCTGCTCCTCGAGAGGACAGCAAACCCCTGGGGCAAACCTACATCCCCGGGGTGCTGCAGTGCTCTCCCTTCTGCTCCTAAAAGCTCCCCCACGGGCGACTTGCGCCGGGTTGTGTTTTGCATCCGGGAAGCAGCCGTGTCTGAAGTTTCAGCCCCTGCACGCACGATTTCCCCTTCCTCTCTCACCCCCCTCCTCCCTCGCGGCCACCAGCACCGGGTCGTCTCGAGGGTTAAAAATCCCACCCGTGCCTCCCGTTCCACCCTGTCCGCTCGCTTCCCGCTCCGTCCCATCCCGGCGACGCGGCCCCCGAGCGAAACTCCGCGCCCCGCCGCACAGGACATCCGCCAGCCCGGGAGAGCGGCGCGGGGCCGAGCCGGGCCGAACGGGGCCGAACGGGGCCGAACGGGGCCTTTACCGTGGGCCTGGCTGTAGGAGACGCGGGCGCGGGCAGAGTTGGCGTAGTAGGGGTTGCCCTGCGAGTCCAGGTGGTTGAAGAAGACGTCGACCTCGTCGGGAGGTAGGAGCTGCGCCGGTTCCATGTAGTTGTGCGGCAGGCCGGGGTGGTGGCTCTCGGGGTGCTGCCCGTTGAGCACGGCGTGGTGGGCCATCCAGCGCGGCTGGTCCGTGGCCACCTCCATGGTGGCCTCGGGGCTCGCCGGCCCCTTCGGCGGCGGCGGCGGCAGCGAGCGGCGCCCGCCGGGGCTCCGGATCGCGGGGCTGCCGCTGCGGTGCCGGGTGCGGTTTAGGAGGGGAAAAAAGCTACAACTAAGAAGCCGGGCGGCTCGAGCTGCCTCTCGGATGGGGTCGTGGCGGGGAAGCGTCCCCCGAGGTAAACGCGGCCCCTGTGCGGGCAGGAGGGCGGCTCGTGGGACCCTCGGCACCTGCAGGGAGACACGGAGGGGTGAGCGGCCCCGGGGGGACGCGCTGCCCGCCAGGCCGGCTCCGCGCCGCCGCCTCCGCCCCGCGCCCCGCGAGCGGGGAGGGCGAAGCGGAGTCCCTCCCCCTTGCCCAAAAATATCCGCTCCCCCCCAAAACCCCGCGCCGGCCGCCTTCCCTCCTCGTTGCCCCGCAAAATAAACAGAGATCCCATTTCAAACTCTTTACCAGAAAAAGAAAAAAAAAAAAAAAGCTTCCTTTCCCCCCCCCACTCTCTCGCTACAAACGTCAACGGGAGTTTTTCCAGCTGGCTTTAAAAAAAAAAAAGGGAAAAAAAGGAGGTGGGGGGAACGGCGGATCTAATATAACGTAGTTATAGCAGAAACTCCGGCAACACAAAAGGAAAAGGAGGGGAGAAGGAGCCAGGGAGAAAGAGGGGGGCTTGTTGGAGCTCTGGCAGCAGCGCGGCCCCCCCGCGCCCCACACTTACCCGTGCGGGAGGCTGGAGCCGGCTCGGAGGATGCGAGTGCCGCGAAGAGGGGGAGAAAGGGAGGGAAAAGGCGANNNNAAAAAAAAAAAAAAAAAAAAAAAAAAAAAAAAAAAAGGAAAAAAGGAAAGAAAAGCCGCGCCGTGGCGGGAGGAGGCAGCGCGGGCCGCGGGGTGTTACTCGGATGGCAAAGCGCGCTGCTCTGGCCGCCTCGCTCCCATCCCCGCGCATCCTATATGAGCGCTGGCGCCAGCTGGCCGCGCCGCCGCGCACGGGCCGGGGCGCGCGGGGC